>OX235263.1:64456545-64751856 GCA_944472135.2 Trichobilharzia regenti
AATTGGTTTACCACACCGATTGATTGTTTGAAAGTAGCTCAATGATGAAGGGATATGAGCTAAAATTCAAGTGAGGCCAAGACAGATTATTCCAAAGGAACAATATTTTCGCGTATCAGGTTAGGTAGTCCATGGGAAGTAATTCAATGGACGCTTTCAGCAATTGAAATCAGACATAGTTTAATTTTGTGTGTTTTGATCTATATCTTTCATTTCTCTTACAGCGGCAGATAATTTTTTCATTTGTTTTAATTTTTCATCCGCTACCTTTCTCTTTGCTTTGGCAGTGATTTTTCACCATCTACTTTTGAGTAGTGTGAAGAGTGATTTAAAATATATTTGATCGACAGAAATAGTAAGAAAACCCCAGTTGCGCTCGCTGGCCTATAGCGTCTGAGCTAGTGAACGCAGACATACTTTCACTACGAAACCAGTGATTCGAATGAATGTAAATAATGAGCTCACCCTGTTGGCCGGCCTCATCAATGTGCATCTACCATTCTACCTGCTCTGATGGAGCTAACTCTGTATGTCTGCCATATACACAGTTTGCTATGCGAACGCTTCATCGAACACTTATCCAGAGTTATGGTTTTATAAAGGTGGAGAAATTCGCCATCACGGCTCTACTGTGGAACACTTGATCGAATGTGGATACCCACAATATATTTTCGTAATTATCTACAGAATACGTGGGAATCTTGCTAAAATAGTACGAATCAAACTTTTGACTTTTGCACAGTTGAGAGACTTAGTTTATGAAAAGGTGTGGTGCTTTTTTGCTCAACGCATTTTGAACACTTTGACCACAAGTATTTCCTTTTGTTTTTAGGTTTATTTGCATTTCCTATTGATTGATTATGTTGGATTGAAGTGCTCATGCTCTGTCAACATGTCGGATTCAAATATGGACACATAGGCGACGTCTATAGGCTAACGTGATGTTATTTTGCTTGGTGTTGGTGTTGACTAGCAGCGGAATCCAGGATTCGTCATATGAACATGTATGAAGAAGTTCCAGTGGGTGAATGGCTCGAATCTCAGCACGGACACCATCACGCATTGGAGATGCTGGTTCATCCAGCTGGTTAGTCTGGTGAGTGCCTAACAGGGAGAAATGCGCATCCTGCATTCTACTGCTAGTCACAATCAACCCAAATATATGTCTCATCACAAATCTATGTATGAATTGATTTCATAATAAAATGAATACTACTGAGGTCAACTGAAATATACAGAATAAGAATCGGCTAACAATTGAGGAGGAAAATAATTGTCCTCAGTGTCGGTGATAAAATAGGATAAGAGTCTCTATTATAAGTGTTACGATGGAGAAACTTGCCTCAATGGCGTGCATTTTAAGACCAATGGTAAGCAGCCGTCTGACCGTCAGCCAATGAAAAACGATCTGTAGTATTTTTGCAGTGAAAGCTTTTTATTAATTCTCAAGGTCATAATTTACGAAGTTTTTATTCGTCTATTAGTGGCTCGATTTTCCGAGGAATTTTTGTTATCACTAAACCGATTCAGCCTTTCCGTGGCCATGATAATGATAGTGGTAATTTGTTTTATTCCCAAAGCAGTACAAGTGTTTCGGCAAGGGATTTTCAGCATTCCATACAATATTTCATCTAATTTACTATAATAAAAATATTATAATAATTAAAATATATATTTATATATTTAATTAAAAATTAAAATAAAATATATAAATGTATTTATAAATAAAAATATTATATAACTAAAATATTATAATAAAAATAAACATTGTATAATCATAATAAAACGTTGGTATAGCAGCTAAATAGCAAATAACTGTATGCAATACGGAGAAAAATATGCATAAAATACAAAATTGTAGTAATAATAGTAATACCAACTAAAATAAAATAGCAGAGTAACGATTAAACGATAGAAAGTGTGACACCATAAAATACAGAAAGATGAACGATAAAAGGGTCGATTCACTGTGCTAATTACATAGTAACTTGTAAGTTTCACGTCTAACAGAGTCTTCGTCACATAAAGTACGCGCTAAATAGGGTATTGTAGAATTTCTATACTTAGTGGTACGAGCATATAACTTTTTATATTGACTTCTCGTCCTACCTGATGAGATACAAGGGGACAGGTGTGAATAAAGGGGTGCAGAGGGTCTGACATTATAGCCTTTGCCCATTTCGTACAGGAATTTATATGCCTCTCGACTATAGTATTAGCGAGCTCATGCAGTGGCAGACCACAAGCTCTACTCACAGCATTTAATACTCTTCGTAATATTATCTTTTTTGAGAAGCCCAGGAAAGATTAATGGAGAGCAATAGAGTACAATAGGTAAAATACAGGAGTTTAAAAATTGCAAAACTAAAGGTTGGTTGATACCTGATTGTCTTAACTTTTTAATATAGAAGGTAAGACGAAACATTTTCTTAGAAATAGATAAGATGTGGGATGACCATGAAAGGTCAGAGAAAAAACTATCCAAGGTATTTAATGCTTGACTTGGTTTCAATTTCCGTGCCATCTATGCTACAGGGATCATGCGAGCTAACTAGTTCATGTAAGTCACGTCGATGCTTGAAAGTAAAGTCAAGTGCCTGACATTTGGAAGGATTTAATATAAGACTATTTGACTTGGACCAGTTGTTGATGTCCAACAGAAAGCTATTAGGTTTGGAGCAGTCAGACTCGGAAGTGATAGGCAGTGATACAGTCAGATCATCTGCATATTTGACAAAGTTAGTTTCGTTTGAATGAGGCAGGTCGTGTAGGAAGGAAGAAAAAAGAAAAGGAGAGAGGACGGCACCTTGAGGAACACCGGATTTTGTAAGCGGGTAGAAGAAGATTTGCCATTATATACAGTATACTGCATTCTATCAGAAAAATAAGAATGCAACCAACTCTTAGCCCAGGATAGTGTTTGGGTCAACGAAAGCTTATTTAATAAAATGCCCCTACGTACAGAGTCAAAAGCAGATGTGTAGTCTAGGAAAGCACTACGAACATATTTGGCACCTTTGTCTAAACAAGAAACAACATTGTGATATAAGACAACCGCAGCATCCAAGTTACTTCTACCGTGTTTATATGCAAATTGTTTAGGATCATTAAAAGGTTTCAATGAAGGTTCAAAACGAAGTAAAAGTAATTTTTCCATCAATTTTAAAAAGGGGGAAGTAATTGCAATAGGCCTAAATTTAATATCAGTACCAGAAGATGGTTTTGGTATGGGGATACTTTTAATGTTTTACCATGCAAAAGGAGAAACGTTACCGGAAAGGAAGCTTTAAAAATGTTAGTAATAGGGTAACACAAATAGTCAGCACAATTCCTGAGGACAATGGAAGGTAAGTCGTCAGGACCAAGGCTTTGAGAAGGCTTAAGATACCGGAGACAATTAAGCACATCAAGGGTATTAAAACCACTAAAATTATTGTCTATATGATTTGTATCATTAAGAAGGATATCGACATAGGAGTAATGAAAGACTTATTAAGAATCTCGACATTAAGAGATGGGACAGAAGTACATAGCTTACCGCTAGTAATTTCTTTGAAAAGTCTCCACAAATTAGAAGGGGTTTTACATGACAAAAATCTTTGAATATATAAAACATTTAGTCTTTTCATTTCGAGTATTTAACATTTTTCACCTGACATATCATTTGTTTTGAACAACAGTTCTTTATCTCTACGTTGCTTTTTGTGAAGTGGAGAAGAGAAACGGTCAAATCGAATGAATAATGTTTCTTTAGGAAAACATATTTCAAAACAGAATTTAAGATAATCGGTAGTGTATGCGATAGATTCATCTAATGTTTGTTCTGTAAATAAGTCTCAGTTAGTGTCTTTAAACATGCATCTGAGTTAGTCTGGGTTGACTTGTGAGTATCATCTCCGATGAACTTCACTGTAGAGGTGAGAGAGGACAAAGTTTTGTGATTTGGAATATATTACATGCAGTACATGTATGATGCAGTGGTCAGAGTTAAGTAAGGAAGCACGTTTCCGAGATTAATCTATTCCAAAATACTAGATCCAGGGATGTAACAAGATGGGTAGCAAAGTTAACAATAATGTCAAGACGAAGTCATATAAAAAAGGAGTGATCGCATGAATTTTAAATTTTCAGAATGGTTTGTAAATATGTAGCAACATGCATTTTAGTCGAGTTAGGTGATCGCTCAATCTAATATGCCTACGTCATAGCAGTCAGCCATTAGGTGTGAGAATAAATTATTATTATTTCACTCTCAAGGGGAGAGTGGATTTAATTATGTGAATGGAGATGGTCTCAGAATATTTTAGTATACACCGGTGTGAGTATAGAACTGTGAATGTTTATTCTGAGAATTCAACCTTCTTTCCGAATGAATGACAAGGTGATGTTGTTTTACTAACGTTTCTCAATTTAGAGCTGACAGTGTTTACATTGAACTTACTTTGAATGTTGTCTGGAATATACTTTGGTGTTGATGGAAGAGGTTGGCTACCGTTTTCATTTATCGAAGTATGGGAGTTTAGTTGTTCCTAATGCCATTCAAGTGAATGTTCCCTCTCTCCCGCTGGAAAAGTGAGATCGCTCCTCCCTATGTAAGCCACACATAGATGTATATTGGTTTACAGTATGGTGTATGGTTGCATTGGAATTGCGACATTGAGGTTTGTCGTACAGGAAGCTTTCAGCTTTGCAGATGGCGATACGCCAGTCCTACTTCGATCTGTGGGAAATGTGGTTCACACCCTAGAAGAAAATGACTTTACTAGACTTCTGTTGTAGTGGGAATGGGGTGGGGTGTGGTGTGGTGGGATGGGTTGGGGTGAGGAGTATGGACGAGACTGTGTGAATGTATATATTTCTCAGTCAAGTTAGTTAGGCTGTGTGAATTCGTCCTCATCGTATCGTCTAATCTCCTTGTGTGAAAGACATGAAGGGTGACATGTTTACTCTGGGAATGGTGTTCACGCGTGCATGTGATGGCAGGATATACTGGTTTGAGATGTGGGATTATCGGAAGTGTAATTCGCTTTCACAAAGGATGAATGTGATGTAATTCAAATGTCTGTAGAACTTTTGTGTACTAATTAGGTTGGTCTATTCGTTCACGGATGATCAGATGTACAATTTTGTTGTTGTCAGTCATGAGAATGAATCAAAGTTGGTGAGAACTTACGTCCTACCTCCCTACATTCTGAAGGTAGCCATTGATGACATAAGAGTGATATAGACTGTGTAATGTTACATCTTCGTTGCATCACTTGTAAGGTATATCACCAATCGTTTACGTTTTCCAAACTAACATCTGACTGAGGCAGTAGAAACTAAAACTGACATCCTCATAATTCATTGGTTGGTTGGTTGAAAGTTAGAGCAAGAAATAAGTGGGATACATAAGATACGGACTGTGGATAACAGTTTACTATACAGTCTCCGATATAACAGTTTCAAGTAGAAATCTATCTATCTTATGGAAGTAACTATTGGTTGATTATAAGAGGTGTTTGACTATCACAATTTGAGTAGTCATCGCACAGATTTCTGTTTCGTTGGAATTTGTATAATGAATAATAGTGAACATCAGAGTATATAATTTGGTGATATCGAAAACTCATTGATAAACCTGGAGTTTCGTGATTCAACATGTGAGAAATAACTTGAATGCAGATTTCCTTATATATGTGTACATCAGGCGACAGAGATCTAGCGAGAATAGAGTGGCATAAGACCAGAGTTTGTGAGGAGAGTCTGTGCCTCTTGAGCTATTCATATCCCATACTTCATCTGAGATCGAAAGAGGAATTAGCAGGTTGTCAGATGTCACCATTAAGTCATGAAGTCAACATCTCCTATGATATGATTATAAACTATCGGATTGAGAATACTCAAAAGTCTGTGAATCGGGCGAGGTGTTTACATTCATCAGGCACACGCTTATGGCGTGTAGTCTCAGATAATTATAACTTCACGGAGACCCACCCTAGTGTCAGAGACTGACACATTTTCCAAGTTCTTACAGAAACCTTATATGTAAATTACCTGGTATAATATTTTCAGCTCTTTATGAACCTCATGTGGTAATGATTTCCTCTTATCGAAGTGCCTCTATGCAAAATGGGACCATTCGTCAGTTTTCTTTCTTTCTCAACAAGTAGTCAACTCTAAATCGATCCCCTGATAAATCTCACTATTGACAGAAGTTGAATATTTGCAAACAGAGCTATGAAAGTATGCAGGTGAATAGTTAATAAATGTTATGCTGGAATTACCGTTTCAATGTTATAAAGTTTCTAAATGATTAACTGTCTGTCCCACAGAGATGACTCTTATTTGTATCTTGGCTACTCGAATTGGTTTACCACACCGATTGATTGTTTGAAAGTAGCTCAATGATGAAGGGATATGAGCTAAAATTCAAGTGAGGCCAAGACAGATTATTCCAAAGGAACAATATTTTCGCGTATCAGGTTAGGTAATCCATGGGAAGTAATTCAATGGACGCTTTCAGCAATTGAAATCAGACATAGTTTAATTTTGTGTGTTTTGATCTATATCTTTCATTTCTCTTACAGCGGCAGATAATTTTTTCATTTGTTTTTATTTTTCATCCGCTACCTTTCTCTTTGCTTTGGCAGTGATTTTTCACCATCTACTTTTGAGTAGTGTGAAGAGTGATTTAAAATATATTTGATCGACAGAAATAGTAAGAAAACCCCAGTTGCGCTCGCTGGCCTATAGCGTCTGAGCTAGTGAACGCAGACATACTTTCACTACGAAACCAGTGATTCGAATGAATGTAAATAATTAGCTCACCCTGTTGGCCGGCCTCATCAATGTGCATCTACCATTCTACCTGCTCTGATGGAGCTAACTCTGTATGTCTGCCATATACACAGTTTGCTATGCGAACGCTTCATCGAACACTTATCCAGAGTTATGGTTTTATAAAGGTGGAGAAATTCGCCATCACGGCTCTACTGTGGAACACTTGATCGAATGTGGATACCCACAATATATTTTCGTAATTATCTACAGAATACGTGGGAATCTTGCTAAAATAGTACGAATCAAACTTTTGACTTTTGCACAGTTGAGAGACTTAGTTTATGAAAAGGTGTGGTGCTTTTTTGCTCAACGCATTTTGAACACTTTGACCACAAGTATTTCCTTTTGTTTTTAGGTTTATTTGCATTTCCTATTGATTGATTATGTTGGATTGAAGTGCTCATGCTCTGTCAACATGTCGGATTCAAATATGGACACATAGGCGACGTCTATAGGCTAACGTGATGTTATTTTGCTTGGTGTTGGTGTTGACTAGCAGCGGAATCCAGGATTCGTCATATGAACATGTATGAAGAAGTTCCAGTGGGTGAAAGGCTCGAATCTCAGCACGGACACCATCACGCATTGGAGATGCTGGTTCATCCAGCTGGTTAGTCTCTGGTGAGTGCCTAACAGGGAGAAATGCGCATCCTGCATTCTACTGCTAGTCACAATCAACCCAAATATATGTCTCATCACAAATCTATGTATGAATTGATTTCATAATAAAATGAATACTACTGAGGTCAACTGAAATATACAGAATAAGAATCGGCTAACCATTGAGGAGGAAAATAATTGTCCTCAGTGTCGGTGATATAATAGGATAAGAGTCTCTATTATAAGTGTTACGATGGAGAAACTTGCCTCAATGGCGTGCATTTTAAGACCAATGTTAAGGCAGCCGTCTGACCGTCAGCCAATGAAAAACGATCTGTAGTATTTTTGCAGTGAAAGCTTTTTATTAATTCTCAAGGTCATAATTTACGAAGTTTTTATTCGTCTATTAGTGGCTCGATTTTCCGAGGAATTTTTGTTATCACTAAACCGATTCAGCCTTTCCGTGGCCATGATAATGATAGTGGTAATTTGTTTTATTCCCGAAAGCAGTACAAGTGTTTCGGCAAGGGATTTTCAGCATTCCATACAATATTTCATCTAATTTACTATAATAAAAATATTATAATAATTAAAATATATATTTATATATTTAATTAAAAATTAAAATAAAATATATAAATGTATTTATAAATAAAAATATTATATAACTAAAATATTATAATAAAAATAAACATTGTATAATCATAATAAAACGTTGTTATAGCAGCTAAATAGCAAATTACTGTATGCAATACGGAGAAAAATATGCATAAAATACAAAATTGTAGTAATAATAGTAATACCAACTAAAATAAATTAAAATAGCAGAGTTATAATTAAACGATAGAAAGTGTGACACCATATTATCCAGAAAGATGAACAATGAAAGGGGCGATTCACTGTACTAATTACATAGTAACTTGTAAGTTTCACGTCTAACAGAGTCTTCGTCACATAAAGTACGGGCTAAATAGGGTATTGTAGAATTTCTGTACTTAGTGGTACGAGCATATAACTTTTTGTGTTGACTTCTCGTCCTACCTGATGAGATACAAGGGGATAGGTGTGAATAAAGGGAGTGCAGAGGGTCTGACAGTATAGCCTTTGCCCATTTTGTACAGGAATTTATATGCCTCTCGACTATAGTATTAGCGAGCTCATTCAGTGGCAGACCACAAGCTCTACTCACAGCATTTAATACTCTTCGTAATATGATATATCTTTTTTGAGAAGCCCAGGAAAGACTAATGGAGAGCAATAGAGTACAATAGGTAAAATACAGGAGTTTAAAAATTGCAAAACTAAAGGTTGGTTGATACCTGATTGTCTTAACTTTTTAATATAGAAGGTAAGACGAAACATTTTCTTAGAAATAGATAAGATGTGGGATGACCATGAAAGGTCAGAGGAAAAAACTATCCAAGGTATTTAATGCTTGACTTGGTTTCAATTTCCGTGCCATCTATGCTACAGGGATCATGCGAGCTAACTAGTTCATGTAAGTCACGTCGATGCTTGAAAGTAAAGTCAAGTGCCTGACATTTGGAAGGATTTAATATAAGACCATTTGACTTGGACCAGTTGTTGATGTCCAACAGAAAGCTATTAGGTTTGGAGCTGTCAGACTCGGAAGTGATAGGCAGTGATACAGTCAGATCATCTGCATATTTGACAAAGTTAGTTTCGTTTGAATGAGGCAGGTCGTGTAGGAAGGAAGAAAAAAGAAAAGGAGAGAGGACGGCACCTTGAGGAACACCGGATTTTGTAAGCGGGGTAGAAGAAGATTTGCCATTATATACAGTATACTGCATTCTATCAGAAAAATAAGAATGCAACCAACTCTTAGCCCAGGATAGTGTTTGGGTCAACGAAAGCTTATTTAATAAAATGCCCCTACGTACAGAGTCAAAAGCAGATGTGTAGTCTAGGAAAGCACTACGAACATATTTGGCACCTTTGTCTAAACAAGAAACAACATTGTGATATAAGACAACCGCAGCATCCAAGGTACTTCTACCGTGTTATATGCAAATTGTTTAGGATCATTAAAAGGTTTCAATGAAGGTTCAAAACGAAGTAAAAGTAATTTTTCCATCAATTTTAAAAAGGGGGAAGTAATTGCAATAGGCCTAAATTTAATATCAGTACCAGAAGATGGTTTTGGTATGGGGATAATTTTAATGTTTTTCCATGCAAAAGGTAGAAAGTTACCGGGAAAGGAAGCATTAAAAATGTTAGTAATAGGGTAACACAAAATATCAGCACAATTCCTGAGGACAATGGAAGGTAAGTCGTCAGGACCAAGGCTTTGAGAAGGCTTAAGATACCGGAGACATTTAAGCACATCAAGGGTATTAAAACCACTAAAATTATTGTCTATATGATTTGTATCATTAAGAAGGATATCGACATAGGAGTAATGAAAGACTTATTAAGAATCTCGACATTAAGAGATGGGACAGAAGTACATAGCTTACCGCTAGTAATTTCTTTGAAAAGTCTCCACAAATTAGAAGGGGTTTTACATGACAAAAATCTTTGAATATATAAAACATTTAGTCTTTTCATTTCGAGTATTTAACATTTTTCACCTGACATATCATTTGTTTTGAACAACAGTTCTTTATCTCTACGTTGCTTTTTGAGAAGTGGAGAAGAGAAACGGTCAAATCGAATGAATAATGTTTCTTTAGGAAAACATATTTCAAAACAGAATTTAAGATAATCGGTAGTGTATGCGATAGATTCATCTAATGTTTGTTCTGTAAATAAGTCTCAGTTAGTGTCTTTAAACATGCATCTGAGTTAGTCTGGGTTGACTTGTGAGTATCATCTCCGATGAACTTCACTGTAGAGGTGAGAGAGGACAAAGTTTTGTGATTTGGAATATATTACATGCAGTACATGTATGATGCAGTGGTCAGAGTTAAGTAAGGAAGCACGTTTCCGAGATTAATCTATTCCAAAATACTAGATCCAGGGATGTAACAAGATGGGTAGCAAAGTTAACAATAATGTCAAGACGAAGTCATATAAAAAAGGAGTGATCGCATGAATTTTAAATTTTCAGAATGGTTTGTAAATATGAAGCAACATGAATTTTAGTCGAGTTAGGTGATCGCTCAATCTAATATGCCTACGTCATAGCAGTCAGCCATTAGGTGTGAGAATAAATTATTATTATTTCACTCTCAAGGGGAGAGTGGATTTAATTATGTGAATGGAGATGGTCTCAGAATATTTTAGTATACACCGGTGTGAGTATAGAACTGTGAATGTTTATTCTGAGAATTCAACCTTCTTTCCGAATGAATGACAAGGTGATGATGTTTTACTAACGTTTCTCAATTTAGAGCTGACAGTGTTTACATTGAACTTACTTTGAATGTTGTCTGGAATATACTTTGGTGTTGATGGAAGAGGTTGGCTGCCGTTTTCATTTATCGAAGTATGGGAGTTTAGTTGTTCCTAATGCCATTCAAGTGAATGTTCCCTCTCTCCCGCTGGAAAAGTGAGATCGCTCCTCCCTATGTAAGCCACACATAGATGTAGATTGGTTTACAGTATGGTGTATGGTTGCATTGGAATTGCGACATTGAGGTTTGTCGTACAGGAAGCTTTCAGCTTTGCAGATGGCGATACGCCAGTGCTACTTCGATCTGTGGGAAATGTGGTTCACACCCTAGAAGAAAATGACTTTACTAGACTTCTGTTGTAGTGGGAATGGGGTGGGGTGTGGTGTGGTGGGATGGGTTGGGGTGAGGAGTATGGACGAGACTGTGTGAATGTATATATTTCTCAGTCAAGTTAGTTAGGCTGTGTGAATTCGTCCTCATCGTATCGTCTAATCTCCTTGTGTGAAAGACATGAAGGGTGACATGTTTACTCTGGGAATGGTGTTCACGCGTGCATGTGATGGCAGGATATACTGGTTTGAGATGTGGGATTATCGGAAGTGTAATTCGCTTTCACAAAGGATGAATGTGATGTAATTCAAATGTCTGTAGAACTTTTGTGTACTAATTAGGTTGGTCTATTCGTTCACGGATGATCAGATGTACAATTTTGTTGTTGTCAGTCATGAGAATGAATCAAAGTTGGTGAGAACTTACGTCCTACCTCCCTACATTCTGAAGGTAGCCATTGATGACATAAGAGTGATATAGACTGTGTAATGTTACATCTTCGTTGCATCACTTGTAAGGTATATCACCAATCGTTTACGTTTTCCAAACTAACATCTGACTGAGGCAGTAGAAACTAAAACTGACATCCTCATAATTCATTGGTTGGTTGGTTGGTTGTTAGAGCAAGAAATAAGTGGGATACATAAGATACGGACTGTGGATAACAGTTTACTATACAGTCTCCGATATAACAGTTTCAAGTAGAAATCTATCTATCTTATGGAAGTAACTATTGGTTGATTATAAGAGGTGTTTGACTATCACAATTTGAGTAGTCATCGCACAGATTTCTGTTTCGTTGGAATTTGTATAATGAATAATAGTGAACATCAGAGTATATAATTTGGTGATATCGAAAACTCATTGATAAACCCGGAGTTTCGTGATTCAACATGTGAGAAATAACTTGAATGCAGATTTCCTTATATATGTGTACATCAGGCGACAGAGATCTAGCGAGAATAGAGTGGCATAAGACCAGAGTTTGTGAGGAGAGTCTGTGCCTCTTGAGCTATTCATATCCCATACTTCATCTGAGATCGAAAGAGGAATTAGCAGGTTGTCAGATGTCACCATTAAGTCATGAAGTCAACATCTCCTATGATATGATTATAAACTATCGGATTGAGAATACTCAAAAGTCTGTGAATCGGGCGAGGTGTTTACATTCATCAGGCACACGCTTATGGCGTGTAGTCTCAGATAATTATAACTTCACGGAGACCCACCCTAGTGTCAGAGACTGACACATTTTCCAAGTTCTTACAGAAACCTTATATGTAAATTACCTGGTATAATATTTTCAGCTCTTTATGAACCTCATGTGGTAATAATTTCCTCTTATCGAAGTGCCTCTATGCAAAATGGGACCATTCGTCAGTTTTCTTTCTTTCTCAACAAGTAGTCAACTCTAAATCGATCCCCTGATAAATCTCACTATTGACAGAAGTTGAATATTTGCAAACAGAGCTATGAAAGTATGCAGGTGAATAGTTAATAAATGTTATGCTGGAATTACCGTTTCAATGTTATAAAGTTTCTAAATGATTAACTGTCTGTCCCACAGAGATGACTCTTATTTGTATCTTGGCTACTCGAATTGGTTTACCACACCGATTGATTGTTTGAAAGTAGCTCAATGATGAAGGGATATGAGCTAAAATTCAAGTGAGGCCAAGACAGATTATTCCAAAGGAACAATATTTTCGCGTATCAGGTTAGGTAATCCATGGGAAGTAATTCAATGGACGCTTTCAGCAATTGAAATCAGACATAGTTTAATTTTGTGTGTTTTGATCTATATCTTTCATTTCTCTTACAGCGGCAGATAATTTTTTCATTTGTTTTTATTTTTCATCCGCTACCTTTCTCTTTGCTTTGGCAGTGATTTTTCACCATCTACTTTTGAGTAGTGTGAAGAGTGATTTAAAATATATTTGATCGACAGAAATAGTAAGAAAACCCCAGTTGCGCTCGCTGGCCTATAGCGTCTGAGCTAGTGAACGCAGACATACTTTCACTACGAAACCAGTGATTCGAATGAATGTAAATAATGAGCTCACCCTGTTGGCCGGCCTCATCAATGTGCATCTACCATTCTACCTGCTCTGATGGAGCTAACTCTGTATGTCTGCCATATACACAGTTTGCTATGCGAACGCTTCATCGAACACTTATCCAGAGTTATGGTTTTATAAAGGTGGAGAAATTCGCCATCACGGCTCTACTGTGGAACACTTGATCGAATGTGGATACCCACAATATATTTTCGTAATTATCTACAGAATACGTGGGAATCTTGCTAAAATAGTACGAATCAAACTTTTGACTTTTGCACAGTTGAGAGACTTAGTTTATGAAAAGGTGTGGTGCTTTTTTGCTCAACGCATTTTGAACACTTTGACCACAAGTATTTCCTTTTGTTTTTAGGTTTATTTGCATTTCCTATTGATTGATTATGTTGGATTGAAGTGCTCATGCTCTGTCAACATGTCGGATTCAAATATGGACACATAGGCGACGTCTATAGGCTAACGTGATGTTATTTTGCTTGGTGTTGGTGTTGACTAGCAGCGGAATCCAGGATTCGTCATATGAACATGTATGAAGAAGTTCCAGTGGGTGAATGGCTCGAATCTCAGCACGGACACCATCACGCATTGGAGATGCTGGTTCATCCAGCTGGTTAGTCTCTGGTGAGTGCCTAACAGGGAGAAATGCGCATCCTGCATTCTACTGCTAGTCACAATCAACCCAAATATATGTCTCATCACAAATCTATGTATGAATTGATTTCATAATAAAATGAATACTACTGAGGTCAACTGAAATATACAGAATAAGAATCGGCTAACCATTGAGGAGGAAAATAATTGTCCTCAGTGTCGGTGATATAATAGGATAAGAGTCTCTATTATAAGTGTTACGATGGAGAAACTTGCCTCAATGGCGTGCATTTTAAGACCAATGGTAAGCCAGCCGTCTGACCGTCAGCCAATGAAAAACGATCTGTAGTATTTTTGCAGTGAAAGCTTTTTATTAATTCTCAAGGTCATAATTTACGAAGTTTTTATTCGTCTATTAGTGGCTCGATTTTCCGAGGAATTTTTGTTATCACTAAACCGATTCAGCCTTTCCGTGGCCATGATAATGATAGTGGTAATTTGTTTTATTCCCGAAAGCAGTACAAGTGTTTCGGCAAGGGATTTTCAGCATTCCATACAATATTTCATCTAATTTACTATAATAAAAATATTATAATAATTAAAATATATATTTATATATTTAATTAAAAATTAAAATAAAATATATAAATGTATTTATAAATAAAAATATTATATAACTAAAATATTATAATAAAAATAAACATTGTATAATCATAATAAAACGTTGGTATAGCAGCTAAATAGCAAATTACTGTATGCAATACGGAGAAAAATATGCATAAAATACAAAATTGTAGTAATAATAGTAATACCAACTAAAATAAAATAATAGCAGAGTTATAATTAAACGATAGAAAGTGTGACACCATATTATCCAGAAAGATGAACAATGAAAGGGGCGATTCACTGTACTAATTACATAGTAACTTGTAAGTTTCACGTCTAACAGAGTCTTCGTCACATAAAGTACGGGCTAAATAGGGTATTGTAGAATTTCTGTACTTAGTGGTACGAGCATATAACTTTTTGTGTTGACTTCTCGTCCTACCTGATGAGATACAAGGGGATAGGTGTGAATAAAGGGAGTGCAGAGGGTCTGACAGTATAGCCTTTGCCCATTTTGTACAGGAATTTATATGCCTCTCGACTATAGTATTAGCGAGCTCATGCAGTGGCAGACCACAAGCTCTACTCACAGCATTTAATACTCTTCGTAATATGATATATCTTTTTTGAGAAGCCCAGGAAAGATTAATGGAGAGCAATAGAGTACAATAGGTAAAATACAGGAGTTTAAAAATTGCAAAACTAAAGGTTGGTTGATACCTGATTGTCTTAACTTTTTAATATAGAAGGTAAGACGAAACATTTTCTTAGAAATAGATAAGATGTGGGATGACCATGAAAGGTCAGAGGAAAAAACTAATCCAAGGTATTTAATGCTTGACTTGGTTTCAATTTCCGTGCCATCTATGCTACAGGGATCATGCGAGCTAACTAGTTCATGTAAGTCACGTCGATGCTTGAAAGTAAAGTCAAGTGCCTGACATTTGGAAGGATTTAATATAAGACCATTTGACTTGGACCAGTTGTTGATGTCCAACAGAAAGCTATTAGGTTTGGAGCTGTCAGACTCGGAAGTGATAGGCAGTGATACAGTCAGATCATCTGCATATTTGACAAAGTTAGTTTCGTTTGAATGAGGCAGGTCGTGTAGGAAGGAAGAAAAAAGAAAAGGAGAGAGGACGGCACCTTGAGGAACACCGGATTTTGTAAGCGAGGTAGAAGAAGATTTGCCATTATATACAGTATACTGCATTCTATCAGAAAAATAGGAATGCAACCAACTCTTAGCCCAGGATAGTGTTTGGGTCAACGAAAGCTTATTTAATAAAATGCCCCTAGGTACAGAGTCAAAAGCAGATGTGTAGTCTAGGAAAGCACTACGAACATATTTGGCACCTTTGTCTAAACAAGAAACAACATTGTGATATAAGACAACCGCAGCATCCAAGGTACTTCTACCGTGTTTATATGCAAATTGTTTAGGATCATTAAAAGGTTTCAATGAAGGTTCAAAACGAAGTAAAAGTAATTTTTCCATCAATTTTAAAAAGGGGGAAGTAATTGCAATAGGCCTAAATTTAATATCAGTACCAGAAGATGGTTTTGGTATGGGGATAATTTTAATGTTTTTCCATGCAAAAGGTAGAAAGTTACCGGGAAAGGAAGCATTAAAAATGTTAGTAATAGGGTAACACAAAATATCAGCACAATTCCTGAGGACAATGGAAGGTAAGTCGTCAGGACCAAGGCTTTGAGAAGGCTTAAGATACCGGAGACATTTAAGCACATCAAGGGTATTAAAACCACTAAAATTATTGTCTATATGATTTGTATCATTAAGAAGGATATCGACATAGGAGTAATGAAAGACTTATTAAGAGTCTCGACATTAAGAGATGGGACAGAAGTACATAGCTTACCGCTAGTAATTTCTTTGAAAAGTCTCCACAAATTAGAAGGGGTTTTACATGACAAAAATCTTTGAATATATAAAACATTTAGTCTTTTCATTTCGAGTATTTAACATTTTTCACCTGACATATCATTTGTTTTGAACAACAGTTCTTTATCTCTACGTAGCTTTTTGAGAAGTGGAGAAGAGAAACGGTCAAATCGAATGAATAATGTTTCTTTAGGAAAACATATTTCAAAACAGAATTTAAGATAATCGGTAGTGTATGCGATAGATTCATCTAATGTTTGTTCTGTAAATAAGTCTCAGTTAGTGTCTTTCAACATGCATCTGAGTTAGTCTGGGTTGACTTGTGAGTATCATCTCCGATGAACTTCACTGTAGAGGTGAGAGAGGACAAAGTTTTGTGATTTGGAATATATTACATGCAGTACATGTATGATGCAGTGGTCAGAGTTAAGTAAGGAAGCACGTTTCCGAGATTAATCTATTCCAAAATACTAGATCCAGGGATGTAACAAGATGGGTAGCAAAGTTAACAATAATGTCAAGACGAAGTCATATAAAAAAGGAGTGATCGCATGAATTTTAAATTTTCAGAATGGTTTGTAAATATGAAGCAACATGAATTTTAGTCGAGTTAGGTGATCGCTCAATCTAATATGCCTACGTCATAGCAGTCAGCCATTAGGTGTGAGAATAAATTATTATTATTTCACTCTCAAGGGGAGAGTGGATTTAATTATGTGAATGGAGATGGTCTCAGAATATTTTAGTATACACCGGTGTGAGTATAGAACTGTGAATGTTTATTCTGAGAATTCAACCTTCTTTCCGAATGAATGACAAGGTGATGATAGTTTACTAACGTTTCTCAATTTAGAGCTGACAGTGTTTACATTGAACTTACTTTGAATGTTGTCTGGAATATACTTTGGTGTTGATGGAAGAGGTTGGCTGCCGTTTTCATTTATCGAAGTATGGGAGTTTAGTTGTTCCTAATGCCATTCAAGTGAATGTTCCCTCTCTCCCGCTGGAAAAGTGAGATCGCTCCTCCCTATGTAAGCCACACATAGATGTAGATTGGTTTACAGTATGGTGTATGGTTGCATTGGAATTGCGACATTGAGGTTTGTCGTACAGGAAGCTTTCAGCTTTGCAGATGGCGATACGCCAGTGCTACTTCGATCTGTGGGAAATGTGGTTCACACCCTAGAAGAAAATGACTTTACTAGACTTCTGTTGTAGTGGGAATGGGGTGGGGTGTGGTGTGGTGGGATGGGTTGGGGTGAGGAGTATGGACGAGACTGTGTGAATGTATATATTTCTCAGTCAAGTTAGTTAGGCTGTGTGAATTCGTCCTCATCGTATCGTCTAATCTCCTTGTGTGAAAGACATGAAGGGTGACATGTTTACTCTGGGAATGGTGTTCACGCGTGCATGTGATGGCAGGATATACTGGTTTGAGATGTGGGATTATCGGAAGTGTAATTCGCTTTCACAAAGGATGAATGTGATGTAATTCAAATGTCTGTAGAACTTTTGTGTACTAATTAGGTTGGTCTATTCGTTCACGGATGATCAGATGTACAATTTTGTTGTTGTCAGTCATGAGAATGAATCAAAGTTGGTGAGAACTTACGTCCTACCTCCCTACATTCTGAAGGTAGCCATTGATGACATAAGAGTGATATAGACTGTGTAATGTTACATCTTCGTTGCATCACTTGTAAGGTATATCACCAATCGTTTACGTTTTCCAAACTAACATCTGACTGAGGCAGTAGAAACTAAAACTGACATCCTCATAATTCATTGGTTGGTTGGTTGAAAGTTAGAGCAAGAAATAAGTGGGATACATAAGATACGGACTGTGGATAACAGTTTACTATACAGTCTCCGATATAACAGTTTCAAGTAGAAATCTATCTATCTTATGGAAGTAACTATTGGTTGATTATAAGAGGTGTTTGACTATCACAATTTGAGTAGTCATCGCACAGATTTCTGTTTCGTTGGAATTTGTATAATGAATAATAGTGAACATCAGAGTATATAATTTGGTGATATCGAAAACTCATTGATAAACCCGGAGTTTCGTGATTCAACATGTGAGAAATAACTTGAATGCAGATTTCCTTATATATGTGTACATCAGGCGACAGAGATCTAGCGAGAATAGAGTGGCATAAGACCAGAGTTTGTGAGGAGAGTCTGTGCCTCTTGAGCTATTCATATCCCATACTTCATCTGAGATCGAAAGAGGAATTAGCAGGTTGTCAGATGTCACCATTAAGTCATGAAGTCAACATCTCCTATGATATGATTATAAACTATCGGATTGAGAATACTCAAAAGTCTGTGAATCGGGCGAGGTGTTTACATTCATCAGGCACACGCTTATGGCGTGTAGTCTCAGATAATTATAACTTCACGGAGACCCACCCTAGTGTCAGAGACTGACACATTTTCCAAGTTCTTACAGAAACCTTATATGTAAATTACCTGGTATAATATTTTCAGCTCTTTATGAACCTCATGTGGTAATAATTTCCTCTTATCGAAGTGCCTCTATGCAAAATGGGACCATTCGTCAGTTTTCTTTCTTTCTCAACAAGTAGTCAACTCTAAATCGATCCCCTGATAAATCTCACTATTGACAGAAGTTGAATATTTGCAAACAGAGCTATGAAAGTATGCAGGTGAATAGTTAATAAATGTTATGCTGGAATTACCGTTTCAATGTTATAAAGTTTCTAAATGATTAACTGTCTGTCCCACAGAGATGACTCTTATTTGTATCTTGGCTACTCGAATTGGTTTACCACACCGATTGATTGTTTGAAAGTAGCTCAATGATGAAGGGATATGAGCTAAAATTCAAGTGAGGCCAAGACAGATTATTCCAAAGGAACAATATTTTCGCGTATCAGGTTAGGTAATCCATGGGAAGTAATTCAATGGACGCTTTCAGCAATTGAAATCAGACATAGTTTAATTTTGTGTGTTTTGATCTATATCTTTCATTTCTCTTACAGCGGCAGATAATTTTTTCATTTGTTTTTATTTTTCATCCGCTACCTTTCTCTTTGCTTTGGCAGTGATTTTTCACCATCTACTTTTGAGTAGTGTGAAGAGTGATTTAAAATATATTTGATCGACAGAAATAGTAAGAAAACCCCAGTTGCGCTCGCTGGCCTATAGCGTCTGAGCTAGTGAACGCAGACATACTTTCACTACGAAACCAGTGATTCGAATGAATGTAAATAATTAGCTCACCCTGTTGGCCGGCCTCATCAATGTGCATCTACCATTCTACCTGCTCTGATGGAGCTAACTCTGTATGTCTGCCATATACACAGTTTGCTATGCGAACGCTTCATCGAACACTTATCCAGAGTTATGGTTTTATAAAGGTGGGGAAATTCGCCATCACGGCTCTACTGTGGAACACTTGATCGAATGTGGATACCCACAATATATTTTCGTAATTATCTACAGAATACGTGGGAATCTTGCTAAAATAGTACGAATCAAACTTTTGACTTTTGCACAGTTGAGAGACTTAGTTTATGAAAAGGTGTGGTGCTTTTTTGCTCAACGCATTTTGAACACTTTGACCACAAGTATTTCCTTTTGTTTTTAGGTTTATTTGCATTTCCCATTGATTGATTATGTTGGATTGAAGTGCTCATGCTCTGTCAACATGTCGGATTCAAATATGGACACATAGGCGACGTCTATAGGCTAACGTGATGTTATTTTGCTTGGTGTTGGTGTTGACTAGCAGCGGAATCCAGGATTCGTCACATGAACATGTATGAAGAAGTTCCAGTGGGTGAAAGGCTCGAATCTCAGCACGGACACCATCACGCATTGGAGATGCTGGTTCATCCAGCTGGTTAGTCTCTGGTGAGTGCCTAACAGGGAGAAATGCGCATCCTGCATTCTACTGCTAGTCACAATCAACCCAAATATATGTCTCATCACAAATCTATGTATGAATTGATTTCATAATAAAATGAATACTACTGAGGTCAACTGAAATATACAGAATAAGAATCGGCTAACCATTGAGGAGGAAAATAATTGTCCTCAGT
Source organism: Trichobilharzia regenti (assembly GCA_944472135.2). NCBI lineage: Eukaryota > Metazoa > Platyhelminthes > Trematoda > Strigeidida > Schistosomatidae > Trichobilharzia > Trichobilharzia regenti. The sequence goes on from OX235263.1 coordinate 64,476,899, forward strand.
GTCGGTGATATAATAGGATAAGAGTCTCTATTATAAGTGTTACGATGGAGAAACTTGCCTCAATGGCGTGCATTTTAAGACCAATGTTAAGGCAGCCGTCTGACCGTCAGCCAATGAAAAACGATCTGTAGTATTTTTGCAGTGAAAGCTTTTTATTAATTCTCAAGGTCATAATTTACGAAGTTTTTATTCGTCTATTAGTGGCTCGATTTTCCGAGGAATTTTTGTTATCACTAAACCGATTCAGCCTTTCCGTGGCCATGATAATGATAGTGGTAATTTGTTTTATTCCCAAAAGCAGTACAAGTGTTTCGGCAAGGGATTTTCAGCATTCCATACAATATTTCATCTAATTTACTATAATAAAAATATTATAATAATTAAAATATATATTTATATATTTAATTAAAAATTAAAATAAAATATATAAATGTATTTATAAATAAAAATATTATATAACTAAAATATTATAAAAAAAATAAACATTGTATAATCATAATAAAACGTTGGTATAGCAGCTAAATAGCAAATTACTGTATGCAATACGGAGAAAAATATGCATAAAATACAAAATTGTAGTAATAATAGTAATACCAACTAAAATAAAATAAAATAGCAGAGTTATAATTAAACGATAGAAAGTGTGACACCATATTATCCAGAAAGATGAACAATGAAAGGGGCGATTCACTGTACTAATTACATAGTAACTTGTAAGTTTCACGTCTAACAGAGTCTTCGTCACATAAAGTACGGGCTAAATAGGGTATTGTAGAATTTCTGTACTTAGTGGTACGAGCATATAACTTTTTGTGTTGACTTCTCGTCCTACCTGATGAGATACAAGGGGATAGGTGTGAATAAAGGGGGTGCAGAGGGTCTGACAGTATAGCTTTCGCCCATTTTGTACAGGAATTTATATGCCTCTCGACTATAGTATTAGCGAGCTCATGCAGTGGCAGACCACAAGCCCTACTCACAGCATTTAAAACTCTTCTTTTTTGAGAAGCCCAGGAAAGACTAATGGAGAGCAATAGAGTACAATAGGTAAAATACAGGAGTTTAAAAATTGCAAAACTAAAGGTTGGTTGATACCTGATTGTCTTAACTTTTTAATATAGAAGGTAAGACGAAACATTTTCTTAGAAATAGATAAGATGTGGGATGACCATGAAAGGTCAGAGGAAAAAACGTATCCAAGGTATTTAATGCTTGACTTGGTTTCAATTTCCGTGCCATCTATGCTACAGGGATCATGCGAGCTAACTAGTTCATGTAAGTCACGTCGATGCTTGAAAGTAAAGTCAAGTGCCTGACATTTGGAAGGATTTAATATAAGACCATTTGACTTGGACCAGTTGTTGATGTCCAACAGAAAGCTATTAGGTTTGGAGCTGTCAGACTCGGAAGTGATAGGCAGTGATACAGTCAGATCATCTGCATATTTGACAAAGTTAGTTTCGTTTGAATGAGGCAGGTCGTGTAGGAAGGAAGAAAAAAGAAAAGGAGAGAGGACGGCACCTTGAGGAACACCGGATTTTGTAAGCGGGGTAGAAGAAGATTTGCCATTATATACAGTATACTGCATTCTATCAGAAAAATAAGAATGCAACCAACTCTTAGCCCAGGATAGTGTTTGGGTCAACGAAAGCTTATTTAATAAAATGCCCCTACGTACAGAGTCAAAAGCAGATGTGTAGTCTAGGAAAGCACTACGAACATATTTGGCACCTTTGTCTAAACAAGAAACAACATTGTGATACAAGACAACCGCAGCATCCAAGGTACTTCTACCGTGTTTATATGCAAATTGTTTAGGATCATTAAAAGGTTTCAATGAAGGTTCAAAACGAAGTAAAAGTAATTTTTCCATCAATTTTAAAAAAAGGGAAGTAATTGCAATAGGCCTAAATTTAATATCAGTACCAGAAGATGGTTTTGGTATGGGGATAATTTTAATGTTTTTCCATGCAAAAGGTAGAAAGTTACCGGGAAAGGAAGCATTAAAAATGTTAGTAATAGGGTAACACAAAATATCAGCACAATTCCTGAGGACAATGGAAGGTAAGTCGTCAGGACCAAGGCTTTGAGAAGGCTTAAGATACCGGAGACATTTAAGCACATCAAGGGTATTAAAACCACTAAAATTATTGTCTATATGATTTGTATCATTAAGAAGGATATCGACATAGGAGTAATGAAAGACTTATTAAGAGTCTCGACATTAAGAGATGGGACAGAAGTACATAGCTTACCGCTAGTAATTTCTTTGAAAAGTCTCCACAAATTAGAAGGGGTTTTACATGACAAAAATCTTTGAATATATAAAACATTTAGTCTTTTCATTTCGAGTATTTAACATTTTTCACCTGACATATCATTTGTTTTGAACAACAGTTCTTTATCTCTACGTAGCTTTTTGAGAAGTGGAGAAGAGAAACGGTCAAATCGAATGAATAATGTTTCTTTAGGAAAACATATTTCAAAACAGAATTTAAGATAATCGGTAGTGTATGCGATAGATTCATCTAATGTTTGTTCTGTAAATAAGTCTCAGTTAGTGTCTTTCAACATGCATCTGAGTTAGTCTGGGTTGACTTGTGAGTATCATCTCCGATGAACTTCACTGTAGAGGTGAGAGAGGACAAAGTTTTGTGATTTGGAATATATTACATGCAGTACATGTATGATGCAGTGGTCAGAGTTAAGTAAGGAAGCACGTTTCCGAGATTAATCTATTCCAAAATACTAGATCCAGGGATGTAACAAGATGGGTAGCAAAGTTAACAATAATGTCAAGACGAAGTCATATAAAAAAGGAGTGATCGCATGAATTTTAAATTTTCAGAATGGTTTGTAAATATGAAGCAACATGCATTTTAGTCGAGTTAGGTGATCGCTCAATCTAATATGCCTACGTCATAGCAGTCAGCCATTAGGTGTGAGAATAAATTATTATTATTTCACTCTCAAGGGGAGAGTGGATTTAATTATGTGAATGGAGATGGTCTCAGAATATTTTAGTATACACCGGTGTGAGTATAGAACTGTGAATGTTTATTCTGAGAATTCAACCTTCTTTCCGAATGAATGACAAGGTGATGATAGTTTACTAACGTTTCTCAATTTAGAGCTGACAGTGTTTACATTGAACTTACTTTGAATGTTGTCTGGAATATACTTTGGTGTTGATGGAAGAGGTTGGCTGCCGTTTTCATTTATCAAAGTATGGGAGTTTAGTTGTTCCTAATGCCATTCAAGTGAATGTTCCCTCTCTCCCGCTGGAAAAGTGAGATCGCTCCTCCCTATGTAAGCCACACATAGATGTAGATTGGTTTACAGTATGGTGTATGGTTGCATTGGAATTGCGACATTGAGGTTTGTCGTACAGGAAGCTTTCAGCTTTGCAGATGGCGATACGCCAGTGCTACTTCGATCTGTGGGAAATGTGGTTCACACCCTAGAAGAAAATGACTTTACTAGACTTCTGTTGTAGTGGGAATGGGGTGGGGTGTGGTGTGGTGGGATGGGTTGGGGTGAGGAGTATGGACGAGACTGTGTGAATGTATATATTTCTCAGTCAAGTTAGTTAGGCTGTGTGAATTCGTCCTCATCGTATCGTCTAATCTCCTTGTGTGAAAGACATGAAGGGTGACATGTTTACTCTGGGAATGGTGTTCACGCGTGCATGTGATGGCAGGATATACTGGTTTGAGATGTGGGATTATCGGAAGTGTAATTCGCTTTCACAAAGGATGAATGTGATGTAATTCAAATGTCTGTAGAACTTTTGTGTACTAATTAGGTTGGTCTATTCGTTCACGGATGATCAGATGTACAATTTTGTTGTTGTCAGTCATGAGAATGAATCAAAGTTGGTGAGAACTTACGTCCTACCTCCCTACATTCTGAAGGTAGCCATTGATGACATAAGAGTGATATAGACTGTGTAATGTTACATCTTCGTTGCATCACTTGTAAGGTATATCACCAATCGTTTACGTTTTCCAAACTAACATCTGACTGAGGCAGTAGAAACTAAAACTGACATCCTCATAATTCATTGGTTGGTTGGTTGGTTGTTAGAGCAAGAAATAAGTGGGATACATAAGATACGGACTGTGGATAACAGTTTACTATACAGTCTCCGATATAACAGTTTCAAGTAGAAATCTATCTATCTTATGGAAGTAACTATTGGTTGATTATAAGAGGTGTTTGACTATCACAATTTGAGTAGTCATCGCACAGATTTCTGTTTCGTTGGAATTTGTATAATGAATAATAGTGAACATCAGAGTATATAATTTGGTGATATCGAAAACTCATTGATAAACCCGGAGTTTCGTGATTCAACATGTGAGAAATAACTTGAATGCAGATTTCCTTATATATGTGTACATCAGGCGACAGAGATCTAGCGAGAATAGAGTGGCATAAGACCAGAGTTTGTGAGGAGAGTCTGTGCCTCTTGAGCTATTCATATCCCATACTTCATCTGAGATCGAAAGAGGAATTAGCAGGTTGTCAGATGTCACCATTAAGTCATGAAGTCAACATCTCCTATGATATGATTATAAACTATCGGATTGAGAATACTCAAAAGTCTGTGAATCGGGCGAGGTGTTTACATTCATCAGGCACACGCTTATGGCGTGTAGTCTCAGATAATTATAACTTCACGGAGACCCACCCTAGTGTCAGAGACTGACACATTTTCCAAGTTCTTACAGAAACCTTATATGTAAATTACCTGGTATAATATTTGTCAGCTCTTTATGAACCTCATGTGGTAATGATTTCCTCTTATCGAAGTGCCTCTATGCAAAATGGGACCATTCGTCAGTTTTCTTTCTTCCTCAACAAGTAGTCAACTCTAAATCGATCCCCTGATAAATCTCACTATTGACAGAAGTTGAATATTTGCAAACAGAGCTATGAAAGTATGCAGGTGAATAGTTAATAAATGTTATGCTGGAATTACCGTTTCAATGTTATAAAGTTTCTAAATGATTAACTGTCTGTCCCACAGAGATGACTCTTATTTGTATCTTGGCTACTCGAATTGGTTTACCACACCGATTGATTGTTTGAAAGTAGCTCAATGATGAAGGGATATGAGCTAAAATTCAAGTGAGGCCAAGACAGATTATTCCAAAGGAACAATATTTTCGCGTATCAGGTTAGGTAATCCATGGGAAGTAATTCAATGGACGCTTTCAGCAATTGAAATCAGACATAGTTTAATTTTGTATGTTTGATTGTCTTTCTATGTGACCGTTTGTACTCCGGTTTAGCTTACTTTTCTCCGTAAACTCACATCACAGTTTAGTTCATCCTGAACTAGTAGTCTAGTGGAATGAATGAGTGGAAATGAAATTGTCTAGATGGGACTGTAAATTTGTTATATTCTTTAAATATTTGCATTTTTCATATTAGAACAAGACTTATAAGCGAACAATATTGTTGTATTCACTTAGATCTTCTTCAGGCTTTACTCTCTCCACAGGAGCTAAAGTAAGTCTGTCCAAGTGCAAATTCACTGATTATTCTGTCTTGTTGAATGTCTTATCAACATCTTAGAAGTCAGGCTATTTGTAGCTTGTCCACTGGATTTATTTGATTCCGTATAGTGGTCTGACGGTATGTCAGATATTCCTATTGTCTTAAATTAGCCAACACGTTGCTAGGCTATTGAAATACGTGAGAATAACTATATTCAAATACTAATTCCATTACTAATTCTGTCCTTTGAATGACTTATCAACTCGTCTCATACTATCAGGCGAGCATAGAAATGAGATCCTCCATCCTGCTGTTGAAACTGGTGAGGAAAAGTATGATTTCTTATTATTGATGGATTATATGACGCTCATTTCCAATTATGTGACATGATGATACGTAGCTTGTGTGATTACTGGGATTATCATTGTGGTTCCCAGAGTAAGTGTGATTTAGTTTTGAACTATATCCTTCATTTCTCAGAGAGACTGAGATGGATCCGATCATTCCTAGGGTATTCTCCATTTTCGACTTAGAATTAATTAGTTCAGAGACTAGTTTGGACGATCAATAACTGGAAAGAGTTGAGTGAGCGGGCATATAGAGCTGACGTCATGTGATATGTTGCTGTATTAGGACAACGTTGTCTAACTTTTAGTCTATTGAGAATCCGATTCGAATTTAAATGACCCAGTAGCTATGTTAGTTGTTTATGAGATGAGAGTGAGGTCAACTAAAATATACAAAATAAGAGTGGACTAACGATTGAGGAGGAAAATTATTGGCCCTAATCTTATAAGAATTACAAGTATGAGAGTTAAGATGGTGGAACTTCGCTCAATGGAGTGCATTTTAGACCAATGGTAAGCCATCCATCTGACAGCCAACCAGCCAGCCAGCCAGCCAGCCAGACAATGAAAAACGACCTGTAGTGACGTTGCAAAGTGAAAACCTTTTCATTAATTCTCAAGGTCATAATTTACGCAGTTTTATTCGTCGATTAGTGGCTCGATTTTCCGAGGAATTCTCGATATTACTCGACCCATTCACCGTTTATCGTGATTGGATTTTGTGAATGGTTTGTAAATATGAAGCAACATGAATTTTAGTCGAGTTAGGTGATCGCTCAATCTAATATGCCTACGTCATAGCAGTCAGCCATTAGGTGTGAGAATAAATTATTATTATTTCACTCTCAAGGGGAGAGTGGATTTAATTATGTGAATGGAGATGGTCTCAGAATATTTTAGTATACACCGGTGTGAGTATAGAACTGTGAATGTTTATTCTGAGAATTCAACCTTCTTTCCGAATGAATGACAAGGTGATGATAGTTTACTAACGTTTCTCAATTTAGAGCTGACAGTGTTTACATTGAACTTACTTTGAATGTTGTCTGGAATATACTTTGGTGTTGATGGAAGAGGTTGGCTGCCGTTTTCATTTATCAAAGTATGGGAGTTTAGTTGTTCCTAATGCCATTCAAGTGAATGTTCCCTCTCTCCCGCTGGAAAAGTGAGATCGCTCCTCCCTATGTAAGCCACACATAGATGTAGATTGGTTTACAGTATGGTGTATGGTTGCATTGGAATTGAGACATTGAGGTTTGTCGTACAGGAAGCTTTCAGCTTTGCAGATGGCGATACGCCAGTGCTACTTCGATCTGTGGGAAATGTGGTTCACACCCTAGAAGAAAATGACTTTACTAGACTTCTGTTGTAGTGGGAATGGGGTGGGGTGTGGTGTGGTGGGATGGGTTTGGGTGAGGAGTATGGACGAGACTGTGTGAATGTATATATTTCTCAGTCAAGTTAGTTAGGCTGTGTGAATTCGTCCTCATCGTATCGTCTAATCTCCTTGTGTGAAAGACATGAAGGGTGACATGTTTACTCTGGGAATGGTGTTCACGCGTGCATGTGATGGCAGGATATACTGGTTTGAGATGTGGGATTATCGGAAGTGTAATTCGCTTTCACAAAGGATGAATGTGATGTAATTCAAATGTCTGTAGAACTTTTGTGTACTAATTAGGTTGGTCTATTCGTTCACGGATGATCAGATGTACAATTTTGTTGTTGTCAGTCATGAGAATGAATCAAAGTTGGTGAGAACTTACGTCCTACCTCCCTACATTCTGAAGGTAGCCATTGATGACATAAGAGTGATATAGACTGTGTAATGTTACATCTTCGTTGCATCACTTGTAAGGTATATCACCAATCGTTTACGTTTTCCAAACTAACATCTGACTGAGGCAGTGGAAACTAAAACTGACATCCTCATAATTCATTGGTTGGTTGGTTGAAAAAATTAGAGCAAGAAATAAGTGGGATACATAAGATACGGACTGTGGATAACAGTTTACTATACAGTCTCCGATATAACAGTTTCAAGTAGAAATCTATCTATCTTATGGAAGTAACTATTGGTTGATTATAAGAGGTGTTTGACTATCACAATTTGAGTAGTCATCGCACAGATTTCTGTTTCGTTGGAATTTGTATAGTGAATAATAGTGAACATCAGAGTATATAATTTGGTGATATCGAAAACTCATTGATAAACCCGGAGTTTCGTGATTCAACATGTGAGAAATAACTTGAATGCAGATTTCCTTATATATGTGTACATCAGGCGACAGAGATCTAGCGAGAATAGAGTGGCATAAGACCAGAGTTTGTGAGGAGAGTCTGTGCCTCTTGAGCTATTCATATCCCATACTTCATCTGAGATCGAAAGAGGAATTAGCAGGTTGTCAGATGTCACCATTAAGTCATGAAGTCAACATCTCCTATGATATGATTATAAACTATCGGATTGAGAATACTCAAAAGTCTGTGAATCGGGCGAGGTGTTTACATTCATCAGGCACACGCTTATGGCGTGTAGTCTCAGATAATTATAACTTCACGGAGACCCACCCTAGTGTCAGAGACTGACACATTTTCCAAGTTCTTACAGAAACCTTATATGTAAATTACCTGGTATAATATTTTCAGCTCTTTATGAACCTCATGTGGTAATAATTTCCTCTTATCGAAGTGCCTCTATGCAAAATGGGACCATTCGTCAGTTTTCTTTCTTTCTCAACAAGTAGTCAACTCTAAATCGATCCCCTGATAAATCTCACTATTGACAGAAGTTGAATATTTGCAAACAGAGCTATGAAAGTATGCAGGTGAATAGTTAATAAATGTTATACTGGAATTACCGTTTCAATGTTATAAAGTTTCTAAATGATTAACTGTCTGTCCCACAGAGATGACTCTTATTTGTATCTTGGCTACTCGAATTGGTTTACCACACCGATTGATTGTTTGAAAGTAGCTCAATGATGAAGGGATATGAGCTAAAATTCAAGTGAGGCCAAGACAGATTATTCCAAAGGAACAATATTTTCGCGTATCAGGTTAGGTAATCCATGGGAAGTAATTCAATGGACGCTTTCAGCAATTGAAATCAGACATAGTTTAATTTTGTGTGTTTTGATCTATATCTTTCATTTCTCTTACAGCGGCAGATAATTTTTTCATTTGTTTTTATTTTTCATCCGCTACCTTTCTCTTTGCTTTGGCAGTGATTTTTCACCATCTACTTTTGAGTAGTGTGAAGAGTGATTTAAAATATATTTGATCGACAGAAATAGTAAGAAAACCCCAGTTGCGCTCGCTGGCCTATAGCGTCTGAGCTAGTGAACGCAGACATACTTTCACTACGAAACCAGTGATTCGAATGAATGTAAATAATGAGCTCACCCTGTTGGCCGGCCTCATCAATGTGCATCTACCATTCTACCTGCTCTGATGGAGCTAACTCTGTATGTCTGCCATATACACAGTTTGCTATGCGAACGCTTCATCGAACACTTATCCAGAGTTATGGTTTTATAAAGGTGGAGAAATTCGCCATCACGGCTCTACTGTGGAACACTTGATCGAATGTGGATACCCACAATATATTTTCGTAATTATCTACAGAATACGTGGGAATCTTGCTAAAATAGTACGAATCAAACTTTTGACTTTTGCACAGTTGAGAGACTTAGTTTATGAAAAGGTGTGGTGCTTTTTTGCTCAACGCATTTTGAACACTTTGACCACAAGTATTTCCTTTTGTTTTTAGGTTTATTTGCATTTCCCATTGATTGATTATGTTGGATTGAAGTGCTCATGCTCTGTCAACATGTCGGATTCAGATATGGACACATAGGCGACGTCTATAGGCTAACGTGATGTTATTTTGCTTGGTGTTGGTGTTGACTAGCAGCGGAATCCAGGATTCGTCATATGAACATGTATGAAGAAGTTCCAGTGGGTGAATGGCTCGAATCTCAGCACGGACACCATCACGCATTGGAGATGCTGGTTCATCCAGCTGGTTAGTCTCTGGTGGGTGCCAAACAGGGAGAAATGCATATCCTGCATTCTACTGCTAGTCACAATCAACCAAAATAGCAGTCTCGTCACAAATCTATGTATGAATTGATTTTATATCAAAATGAATACTACTAAGGTCAAATAAAATATACAAAATAAGAGTGGGCAAACGATCGAAGGGAAAAATAATTGGCCTTAATTTCGGCGATATAACCTCATTGAAATTAGCAGTATTAGCGTTAAGATGGAGAAATTTCGCTCAATGGATTGCATTTTAAGACCAATGGTAAGCCAGCCGTGTGACCGTCAGCCAATGAAAAACGATCTGTAGTATTTTTGCAGTGAAAGCTTTTTATTAATTCTCAAGGTCATAATTTACGAAGTTTTTATTCGTCTATTAGTGGCTCGATTTTCCGAGGAATTTTTGTTATCACTAAACCGATTCAGCCTTTCCGTGGCCTTGATAATGATAGTGGTAATTTGTTTTATTCGCAAAAGCAGTACAAGTGTTTCGGCAAGGGATTTTCAGCATTCCATACAATATTTCATCTAATTTACTATAATAAAAATATTATAATAATTAAAATATATATTTATATATTTAATTAAAAATTAAAATAAAATATATAAATGTATTTATAAATAAAAATATTATATAACTAAAATATTATAAAAAAAATAAACATTGTATAATCATAATAAAACGTTGGTATAGCAGCTAAATAGCAAATTACTGTATGCAATACGGAGAAAAATATGCATAAAATACAAAATTGTAGTAATAATAGTAATACCAACTAAAATAAAATAAAATAGCAGAGTTATAATTAAACGATAGAAAGTGTGACACCATATTATCCAGAAAGATGAACAATGAAAGGGGCGATTCACTGTACTAATTACATAGTAACTTGTAAGTTTCACGTCTAACAGAGTCTTCGTCACATAAAGTACGGGCTAAATAGGGTATTGTAGAATTTCTGTACTTAGTGGTACGAGCATATAACTTTTTATGTTGACTTCTCGTCCTACCTGATGAGATACAAGGGGATAGGTGTGAATAAAGGGAGTGCAGAGGGTCTGACAGTATAGCCTTTGCCCATTTTGTACAGGAATTTATATGCCTCTCGACTATAGTATTAGCGAGCTCATGCAGTGGCAGACCACAAGCTCTACTCACAGCATTTAATACTCTTCATATGATATAATCTTTTTTGAGAAGCCCAGGAAAGATTAATGGAGAGCAATAGAGTACAATAGGTAAAATACAGGAGTTTAAAAATTGCAAAACTAAAGGTTGGTTGATACCTGATTGTCTTAACTTTTTAATATAGAAGGTAAGACGAAACATTTTCTTAGAAATAGATAAGATGTGGGATGACCATGAAAGGTCAGAGGAAAGAACGTATCCAAGGTATTTAATGCTTGACTTGGTTTCAATTTCCGTGCCATCTATGCTACAGGGATCATGCGAGCTAACTAGTTCATGTAAGTCACGTCGATGCTTGAAAGTAAAGTCAAGTGCCTGACATTTGGAAGGATTTAATATAAGACCATTTGACTTGGACCAGTTGTTGATGTCCAACAGAAAGCTATTAGGTTTGGAGCTGTCAGACTCGGAAGTGATAGGCAGTGATACAGTCAGATCATCTGCATATTTGACAAAGTTAGTTTCGTTTGAATGAGGCAGGTCGTGTAGGAAGGAAGAAAAAAGAAAAGGAGAGAGGACGGCACCTTGAGGAACACCGGATTTTGTAAGCGGGGTAGAAGAAGATTTGCCATTATATACAGTATACTGCATTCTATCAGAAAAATAGGAATGCAACCAACTCTTAGCCCAGGATAGTGTTTGGGTCAACGAAAGCTTATTTAATAAAAGGCCCCTAGGTACAGAGTCAAAAGCAGATGTGTAGTCTAGGAAAGCACTACGAACATATTTGGCACCTTTGTCTAAACAAGAAACAACATTGTGATATAAGACAACCGCAGCATCCAAGGTACTTCTACCATGTTTATATGCAAATTGTTTAGGATCATTAAAAGGTTTCAATGAAGGTTCAAAACGAAGTAAAAGTAATTTTTCCATCAATTTTAAAAAGGGGGAAGTAATTGCAATAGGCCGAAATTTAATATCAGTACCAGAAGATGGTTTTGGTATGGGGATAATTTTAATGTTTTTCCATGCAAAAGGTAGAACGTTACCGGAAAAGGAAGCATTAAAAATGTTAGTAATAGGGTAACACAAAATATCAGCACAATTCCTGAGGACAATGGAAGGTAAGTCGTCAGGACCAAGGCTTTGAGAAGGCTTAAGATACCGGAGACATTTAAGCACATCAAGGGTATTAAAACCACTAAAATTATTGTCTATATGATTTGTATCATTAAGAAGGATATCGACATAGGAGTAATGAAAGACTTATTAAGAGTCTCGACATTAAGAGATGGGACAGAAGTACATAGCTTACCGCTAGTAATTTCTTTGAAAAGTCTCCACAAATTAGAAGGGGTTTTACATGACAAAAATCTTTGAATATATAAAACATTTAGTCTTTTCATTTCGAGTATTTAACATTTTTCACCTGACATATCATTTGTTTTGAACAACAGTTCTTTATCTCTACGTAGCTTTTTGAGAAGTGGAGAAGAGAAACGGTCAAATCGAATGAATAATGTTTCTTTAGGAAAACATATTTCAAAACAGAATTTAAGATAATCGGTAGTGTATGCGATAGATTCATCTAATGTTTGTTCTGTAAATAAGTCTCAGTTAGTGTCTTTCAACATGCATCTGAGTTAGTCTGGGTTGACTTGTGAGTATCATCTCCGATGAACTTCACTGTAGAGGTGAGAGAGGACAAAGTTTTGTGATTTGGAATATATAACATGCAGTACATGTATGATGCAGTGGTCAGAGTTAAGTAAGGAAGCACGTTTCCGAGATTAATCTATTCCAAAATACTAGATCCAGGGATGTAACAAGATGGGTAGCAAAGTTAACAATAATGTCAAGACGAAGTCATATAAAAAAGGAGTGATCGCATGAATTTTAAATTTTCAGAATGGTTTGTAAATATGAAGCAACATGAATTTTAGTCGAGTTAGGTGATCGCTCAATCTAATATGCCTACGTCATAGCAGTCAGCCATTAGGTGTGAGAATAAATTATTATTATTTCACTCTCAAGGGGAGAGTGGATTTAATTATGTGAATGGAGATGGTCTCAGAATATTTTAGTATACACCGGTGTGAGTATAGAACTGTGAATGTTTATTCTGAGAATTCAACCTTCTTTCCGAATGAATGACAAGGTGATGTTGTTTTACTAACGTTTCTCAATTTAGAGCTGACAGTGTTTACATTGAACTTACTTTGAATGTTGTCTGGAATATACTTTGGTGTTGATGGAAGAGGTTGGCTGCCGTTTTCATTTATCAAAGTATGGGAGTTTAGTTGTTCCTAATGCCATTCAAGTGAATGTTCCCTCTCTCCCGCTGGAAAAGTGAGATCGCTCCTCCCTATGTAAGCCACACATAGATGTAGATTGGTTTACAGTATGGTGTATGGTTGCATTGGAATTGAGACATTGAGGTTTGTCGTACAGGAAGCTTTCAGCTTTGCAGATGGCGATACGCCAGTCCTACTTCGATCTGTGGGAAATGTGGTTCACACCCTAGAAGAAAATGACTTTACTAGACTTCTGTTGTAGTGGGAATGGGGTGGGGTGTGGTGTGGTGGGATGGGTTGGGGTGAGGAGTATGGACGAGACTGTGTGAATGTATATATTTCTCAGTCAAGTTAGTTAGGCTGTGTGAATTCGTCCTCATCGTATCGTCTAATCTCCTTGTGTGAAAGACATGAAGGGTGACATGTTTACTCTGGGAATGGTGTTCACGCGTGCATGTGATGGCAGGATATACTGGTTTGAGATGTGGGATTATCGGAAGTGTAATTCGCTTTCACAAAGGATGAATGTGATGTAATTCAAATGTCTGTAGAACTTTTGTGTACTAATTAGGTTGGTCTATTCGTTCACGGATGATCAGATGTACAATTTTGTTGTTGTCAGTCATGAGAATGAATCAAAGTTGGTGAGAACTTACGTCCTACCTCCCTACATTCTGAAGGTAGCCATTGATGACATAAGAGTGATATAGACTGTGTAATGTTACATCTTCGTTGCATCACTTGTAAGGTATATCACCAATCGTTTACGTTTTCCAAACTAACATCTGACTGAGGCAGTAGAAACTAAAACTGACATCCTCATAATTCATTGGTTGGTTGGTTGGTTGGTTGTTAGAGCAAGAAATAAGTGGGATACATAAGATACGGACTGTGGATAACAGTTTACTATACAGTCTCCGATATAACAGTTTCAAGTAGAAATCTATCTATCTTATGGAAGTAACTATTGGTTGATTATAAGAGGTGTTTGACTATCACAATTTGAGTAGTCATCGCACAGATTTCTGTTTCGTTGGAATTTGTATAATGAATAATAGTGAACATCAGAGTATATAATTTGGTGATATCGAAAACTCATTGATAAACCTGGAGTTTCGTGATTCAACATGTGAGAAATAACTTGAATGCAGATTTCCTTATATATGTGTACATCAGGCGACAGAGATCTAGCGAGAATAGAGTGGCATAAGACCAGAGTTTGTGAGGAGAGTCTGTGCCTCTTGAGCTATTCATATCCCATACTTCATCTGAGATCGAAAGAGGAATTAGCAGGTTGTCAGATGTCACCATTAAGTCATGAAGTCAACATCTCCTATGATATGATTATAAACTATCGGATTGAGAATACTCAAAAGTCTGTGAATCGGGCGAGGTGTTTACATTCATCAGGCACACGCTTATGGCGTGTAGTCTCAGATAATTATAACTTCACGGAGACCCACCCTAGTGTCAGAGACTGACACATTTTCCAAGTTCTTACAGAAACCTTATATGTAAATTACCTGGTATAATATTTTCAGCTCTTTATGAACCTCATGTGGTAATGATTTCCTCTTATCGAAGTGCCTCTATGCAAAATGGGACCATTCGTCAGTTTTCTTTCTTCCTCAACAAGTAGTCAACTCTAAATCGATCCCCTGATAAATCTCACTATTGACAGAAGTTGAATATTTGCAAACAGAGCTATGAAAGTATGCAGGTGAATAGTTAATAAATGTTATGCTGGAATTACCGTTTCAATGTTATAAAGTTTCTAAATGATTAACTGTCTGTCCCACAGAGATGACTCTTATTTGTATCTTGGCTACTCGAATTGGTTTACCACACCGATTGATTGTTTGAAAGTAGCTCAATGATGAAGGGATATGAGCTAAAATTCAAGTGAGGCCAAGACAGATTATTCCAAAGGAACAATATTTTCGCGTATCAGGTTAGGTAATCCATGGGAAGTAATTCAATGGACGCTTTCAGCAATTGAAATCAGACATAGTTTAATTTTGTGTGTTTTGATCTATATCTTTCATTTCTCTTACAGCGGCAGATAATTTTTTCATTTGTTTTTATTTTTCATCCGCTACCTTTCTCTTTGCTTTGGCAGTGATTTTTCACCATCTACTTTTGAGTAGTGTGAAGAGTGATTTAAAATATATTTGATCGACAGAAATAGTAAGAAAACCCCAGTTGCGCTCGCTGGCCTATAGCGTCTGAGCTAGTGAACGCAGACATACTTTCACTACGAAACCAGTGATTCGAATGAATGTAAATAATTAGCTCACCCTGTTGGCCGGCCTCATCAATGTGCATCTACCATTCTACCTGCTCTGATGGAGCTAACTCTGTATGTCTGCCATATACACAGTTTGCTATGCGAACGCTTCATCGAACACTTATCCAGAGTTATGGTTTTATAAAGGTGGGGAAATTCGCCATCACGGCTCTACTGTGGAACACTTGATCGAATGTGGATACCCACAATATATTTTCGTAATTATCTACAGAATACGTGGGAATCTTGCTAAAATAGTACGAATCAAACTTTTGACTTTTGCACAGTTGAGAGACTTAGTTTGTGAAAAGGTGTGGTGCTTTTTTGCTCAACGCATTTTGAACACTTTGACCACAAGTATTTCCTTTTGTTTTTAGGTTTATTTGCATTTCCCATTGATTGATTATGTTGGATTGAAGTGCTCATGCTCTGTCAACATGTCGGATTCAAATATGGACACATAGGCGACGTCTATAGGCTAACGTGATGTTATTTTGCTTGGTGTTGGTGTTGACTAGCAGCGGAATCCAGGATTCGTCACATGAACATGTATGAAGAAGTTCCAGTGGGTGAAAGGCTCGAATCTCAGCACGGACACCATCACGCATTGGAGATGCTGGTTCATCCAGCTGGTTAGTCTCTGGTGAGTGCCTAACAGGGAGAAATGCGCATCCTGCATTCTACTGCTAGTCACAATCAACCCAAATATATGTCTCATCACAAATCTATGTATGAATTGATTTCATAATAAAATGAATACTACTAGAGGTCAACTGAAATATACAGAATAAGAATCGGCTAACCATTGAGGAGGAAAATAATTGTCCTCAGTGTCGGTGATATAATAGGATAAGAGTCTCTATTATAAGTGTTACGATGGAGAAACTTGCCTCAATGGCGTGCATTTTAAGACCAATGTTAAGGCAGCCGTCTGACCGTCAGCCAATGAAAAACGATCTGTAGTATTTTTGCAGTGAAAGCTTTTTATTAATTCTCAAGGTCATAATTTACGAAGTTTTTATTCGTCTATTAGTGGCTCGATTTTCCGAGGAATTTTTGTTATCACTAAACCGATTCAGCCTTTCCGTGGCCTTGATAATGATAGTGGTAATTTGTTTTATTCCCGAAAGCAGTACAAGTGTTTCGGCAAGGGATTTTCAGCATTCCATACAATATTTCATCTAATTTACTATAATAAACATATTATAATAATTAAAATATATATTTATATATTTAATTAAAAATTAAAATAAAATATATAAATGTATTTATAAATAAAAATATTATATAACTAAAATATTATAATAAAAATAAACATTGTATAATCATAATAAAACGTTGGTATAGCAGCTAAATAGCAAATTACTGTATGCAATACGGAGAAAAATATGCATAAAATACAAAATTGTAGTAATAATAGTAATACCAACTAAAATAAAATAAAATAGCAGAGTTATAATTAAACGATAGAAAGTGTGACACCATATTATCCAGAAAGATGAACAATGAAAGGGGCGATTCACTGTACTAATTACATAGTAACTTGTAAGTTTCACGTCTAACAGAGTCTTCGTCACATAAAGTACGGGCTAAATAGGGTATTGTAGAATTTCTGTACTTAGTGGTACGAGCATATAACTTTTTGTGTTGACTTCTCGTCCTACCTGATGAGATACAAGGGGATAGTTGTGAATAAAGGGGGTGCGGAGGGTCTGACAGTACGGCTTTTGCCCATTTTGTACAGGAATTTATATGCCTCTCGACTATAGTATTAGCGAGCTCACGCAGTGGCAGACCACAAGCCCTACTCACAGCATTTAATACTCTTCTTTTTTGAGAAGCCCAGGAAAGACTAATGGAGAGCAATAGAGTACAATAGGTAAAATACAGGAGTTTAAAAATTGCAAAACTAAAGGTTGGTTGATACCTGATTGTCTTAACTTTTTAATATAGAAGGTAAGACGAAACATTTTCTTAGAAATAGATAAGATGTGGGATGACCATGAAAGGTCAGAGGAAAGAACGTATCCAAGGTATTTAATGCTTGACTTGGTTTCAATTTCCGTGCCATCTATGCTACAGGGATCATGCGAGCTAACTAGTTCATGTAAGTCACGTCGATGCTTGAAAGTAAAGTCAAGTGCCTGACATTTGGAAGGATTTAATATAAGACCATTTGACTTGGACCAGTTGTTGATGTCCAACAGAAAGCTATTAGGTTTGGAGCTGTCAGACTCGGAAGTGATAGGCAGTGATACAGTCAGATCATCTGCATATTTGACAAAGTTAGTTTCGTTTGAATGAGGCAGGTCGTGTAGGAAGGAAGAAAAAAGAAAAGGAGAGAGGACGGCACCTTGAGGAACACCGGATTTTGTAAGCGGGGTAGAAGAAGATTTGCCATTATATACAGTATACTGCATTCTATCAGAAAAATAAGAATGCAACCAACTCTTAGCCCAGGATAGTGTTTGGGTCAACGAAAGCTTATTTAATAAAATGCCCCTACGTACAGAGTCAAAAGCAGATGTGTAGTCTAGGAAAGCACTACGAACATATTTGGCACCTTTGTCTAAACAAGAAACAACATTGTGATACAAGACAACCGCAGCATCCAAGGTACTTCTACCGTGTTTATATGCAAATTGTTTAGGATCATTAAAAGGTTTCAATGAAGGTTCAAAACGAAGTAAAAGTAATTTTTCCATCAATTTTAAAAAGGGGGAAGTAATTGCAATAGGCCTAAATTTAATATCAGTACCAGAAGATGGTTTTGGTATGGGGATAATTTTAATGTTTTTCCATGCAAAAGGTAGAAAGTTACCGGGAAAGGAAGCATTAAAAATGTTAGTAATAGGGTAACACAAAATATCAGCACAATTCCTGAGGACAATGGAAGGTAAGTCGTCAGGACCAAGGCTTTGAGAAGGCTTAAGATACCGGAGACATTTAAGCACATCAAGGGTATTAAAACCACTAAAATTATTGTCTATATGATTTGTATCATTAAGAAGGATATCGACATAGGAGTAATGAAAGACTTATTAAGAGTCTCGACATTAAGAGATGGGACAGAAGTACATAGCTTACCGCTAGTAATTTCTTTGAAAAGTCTCCACAAATTAGAAGGGGTTTTACATGACAAAAATCTTTGAATATATAAAACATTTAGTCTTTTCATTTCGAGTATTTAACATTTTTCACCTGACATATCATTTGTTTTGAACAACAGTTCTTTATCTCTACGTAGCTTTTTGAGAAGTGGAGAAGAGAAACGGTCAAATCGAATGAATAATGTTTCTTTAGGAAAACATATTTCAAAACAGAATTTAAGATAATCGGTAGTGTATGCGATAGATTCATCTAATGTTTGTTCTGTAAATAAGTCTCAGTTAGTGTCTTTCAACATGCATCTGAGTTAGTCTGGGTTGACTTGTGAGTATCATCTCCGATGAACTTCACTGTAGAGGTGAGAGAGGATAAAGTTTTGTGATTTGGAATATATAACATGCAGTACATGTATGATGCAGTGGTCAGAGTTAAGTAAGGAAGCACGTTTCCGAGATTAATCTATTCCAAAATACTAGATCCAGGGATGTAACAAGATGGGTAGCAAAGTTAACAATAATGTCAAGACGAAGTCATATAAAAAAGGAGTGATCGCATGAATTTTAAATTTTCAGAATGGTTTGTAAATATGAAGCAACATGAATTTTAGTCGAGTTAGGTGATCGCTCAATCTAATATGCCTACGTCATAGCAGTCAGCCATTAGGTGTGAGAATAAATTATTATTATTTCACTCTCAAGGGGAGAGTGGATTTAATTATGTGAATGGAGATGGTCTCAGAATATTTTAGTATACACCGGTGTGAGTATAGAACTGTGAATGTTTATTCTGAGAATTCAACCTTCTTTCCGAATAAATGACAAGGTGATGATAGTTTACTAACGTTTCTCAATTTAGAGCTGACAGTGTTTACATTGAACTTACTTTGAATGTTGTCTGGAATATACTTTGGTGTTGATGGAAGAGGTTGGCTGCCGTTTTCATTTATCGAAGTATGGGAGTTTAGTTGTTCCTAATGCCATTCAAGTGAATGTTCCCTCTCTCCCACTGGAAAAGTGAGATCGCTCCTCCCTATGTAAGCCACACATAGATGTAGATTGGTTTACAGTATGGTATATGGTTGCATTGGAATTGAGACATTGAGGTTTGTCGTACAGGAAGCTTTCAGCTTTGCAGATGGCGATACGCCAGTGCTACTTCGATCTGTGGGAAATATGGTTCACACCCTAGAAGAAAATGACTTTACTAGACTTCTGTTGTAGTGGGAATGGGGTGGGGTGTGGTGTGGTGGGATGGGTTGGGGTGAGGAGTATGGACGAGACTGTGTGAATGTATATATTTCTCAGTCAAGTTAGTTAGGCTGTGTGAATTCGTCCTCATCGTATCGTCTAATCTCCTTGTGTGAAAGACATGAAGGGTGACATGTTTACTCTGGGAATGGTGTCACGCGTGCATGTGATGGCAGGATATACTGGTTTGAGATGTGGGATTATCGGAAGTGTAATTCGCTTTCACAAAGGATGTATGTGAAGTAATTCAAATGTCTGTAGAACTTTTGTGTACTAATTAGGTTGGTCTATTCGTTCACGGATGATCAGATGTACAATTTTGTTGTTGTCAGTCATGAGAATGAATCAAAGTTGGTGAGAACTTACGTCCTACCTCCCTACATTCTGAAGGTAGCCATTGATGACACAAGAGTGATATAGACTGTGTAATGTTACATCTTCGTTGCATCACTTGTAAGGTATATCACCAATCGTTTACGTTTTCCAAACTAACATCTGACTGAGGCAGTAGAAACTAAAACTGACATCCTCATAATTCATTGGTTGGTTGGTTGGTTGGTTGTTAGAGCAAGAAATAAGTGGGATACATAAGATACGGACTGTGGATAACAGTTTACTATACAGTCTCCGATATAACAGTTTCAAGTAGAAATCTATCTATCTTATGGAAGTAACTATTGGTTGATTATAAGAGGTGTTTGACTATCACAATTTGAGTAGTCATCGCACAGATTTCTGTTTCGTTGGAATTTGTATAATGAATAATAGTGAACATCAGAGTATATAATTTGGTGATATCAAAAACTCATTGATAAACCTGGAGTTTCGTGATTCAACATGTGAGAAATAACTTGAATGCAGATTTCCTTATATATGTGTACATCAGGCGACAGAGATCTAGCGAGAATAGAGTGGCATAAGACCAGAGTTTGTGAGGAGAGTCTGTGCCTCTTAAGCTATTCATATCCCATACTTCATCTGAGATCGAAAGAGGAATTAGCAGGTTGTCAGATGTCACCATTAAGTCATGAAGTCAACATCTCCTATGATATGATTATAAACTATCGGATTGAGAATACTCAAAAGTCTGTGAATCGGGCGAGGTGTTTACATTCATCAGGCACACGCTTATGGCGTGTAGTCTCAGATAATTATAACTTCACGGAGACCCACCCTAGTGTCAGAGACTGACACATTTTCCAAGTTCTTACAGAAACCTTATATGTAAATTACCTGGTGTAATATTTGTCAGCTCTTTATGAACCTCATGTGGTAATGATTTCCTCTTATCGAAGTGCCTCTATGCAAAATGGGACCATTCGTCAGTTTTCTTTCTTCCTCAACAAGTAGTCAACTCTAAATCGATCCCCTGATAAATCTCACTATTGACAGAAGTTGAATATTTGCAAACAGAGCTATGAAAGTATGCAGGTGAATAGTTAATAAATGTTATGCTGGAATTACCGTTTCAATGTTATAAAGTTTCTAAATGATTAACTGTCTGTCCCACAGAGATGACTCTTATTTGTATCTTGGCTACTCGAATTGGTTTACCACACCGATTGATTGTTTGAAAGTAGCTCAATGATGAAGGGATATGAGCTAAAATTCAAGTGAGGCCAAGACAGATTATTCCAAAGGAACAATATTTTCGCGTATCAGGTTAGGTAGTCCATGGGAAGTAATTCAATGGACGCTTTCAGCAATTGAAATCAGACATAGTTTAATTTTGTATGTTTGATTGTCTTTCCATGTGACCGTTTGTACTCCGGTTTAGCTTACTTTTCTCCGTAAACTCACATCACAGTTTAGTTCATCCTGAACTCGTAGTCTAGTGGAATGAATGAGTGGAAATGAAATTGTCTAGATGGGACTGTAAATTTGTTATATTCTTTAAATATTTGCATTTTTCATATTAGAACAAGACTTATAAGCGAACAATATTGTTGTATTCACTTAGATCTTCTTCAGGCTTTACTCTCTCCACAGGAGCTAAAGTAAGTCTGTCCAAGTGCAAATTCACTGATTATTCTGTCTTGTTGAATGTCTTATCAACATCTTAGAAGTCAGGCTATTTGTAGCTTGTCCACTGGATTTATTTGATTCCGTATAGTGGTCTGACGGTATGTCAGATATTCCTATTGTCTTAAATTAGCCAACACGTTGCTAGGCTATTGAAATACGTGAGAATAACTATATTCAAATACTAATTCCATTACTAATTCTGTCCTTTGAATGACTTATCAACTCGTCTCATACTATCAGGCGAGCATAGAAATGAGATCCTCCATCCTGCTGTTGAAACTGGTGAGGAAAAGTATGATTTCTTATTATTGATGGATTATATGACGCTCATTTCCAATTATGTGACATGATGATACGTAGCTTGTGTGATTACTGGGATTATCATTGTGGTTCCCAGAGTAAGTGTGATTTAGTTTTGAACTATATCCTTCATTTCTCAGAGAGACTGAGATGGATCCGATCATTCCTAGGGTATTCTCCATTTTCGACTTAGAATTAATTAGTTCAGAGACTAGTTTGGACGATCAATAACTGGAAAGAGTTGAGTGAGCGGGCATATAGAGCTGACGTCATGTGATATGTTGCTGTATTAGGACAACGTTGTCTAACTTCTAGTCTATTGAGAATCCGATTCGAATTTAAATGACCCAGTAGCTATGTTAGTTGTTTATGAGATGAGAGTGAGGTCAACTAAAATATACAAAATAAGAGTGGACTAACGATTGAGGAGGAAAATTATTGGCCCTAATCTTATATGAATTACAAGTATGAGAGTTAAGATGGTGGAACTTCGCTCAATGGAGTGCATTTTAGACCAATGGTAAGCCATCCATCTGACAGCCAACCAGCCAGCCAGCCAGCCAGCCAGACAATGAAAAACGACCTGTAGTGACTTTGCAAAGTGAAAACCTTTTCATTAATTCTCAAGGTCATAATTTGCGCAGTTTTATTCGTCGATTAGTGGCTCGGTTTTCCGAGGAATTCTCGATATTACTCGACCCATTCACCGTTTATCGTGATTGGATTTTGTGAATGGTTTGTAAATATGAAGCAACATGAATTTTAGTCGAGTTAGGTGATCGCTCAATCTAATATGCCTACGTCATAGCAGTCAGCCATTAGGTGTGAGAATAAATTATTATATTATTATTATTTCACTCTCAAGGGGAGAGTGGATTTAATTATGTGAATGGAGATGGTCTCAGAATATTTTAGTATACACCGGTGTGAGTATAGAACTGTGAATGTTTATTCTGAGAATTCAACCTTCTTTCCGAATAAATGACAAGGTGATGATAGTTTACTAACGTTTCTCAATTTAGAGCTGACAGTGTTTACATTGAACTTACTTTGAATGTTGTCTGGAATATACTTTGGTGTTGATGGAAGAGGTTGGCTGCCGTTTTCATTTATCGAAGTATGGGAGTTTAGTTGTTCCTAATGCCATTCAAGTGAATGTTCCCTCTCTCCCACTGGAAAAGTGAGATCGCTCCTCCCTATGTAAGCCACACATAGATGTAGATTGGTTTACAGTATGGTATATGGTTGCATTGGAATTGAGACATTGAGGTTTGTCGTACAGGAAGCTTTCAGCTTTGCAGATGGCGATACGCCAGTGCTACTTCGATCTGTGGGAAATGTGGTTCACACCCTAGAAGAAAATGACTTTACTAGACTTCTGTTGTAGTGGGAATGGGGTGGGGTGTGGTGTGGTGGGATGGGTTGGGGTGAGGAGTATGGACGAGACTGTGTGAATGTATATATTTCTCAGTCAAGTTAGTTAGGCTGTGTGAATTCGTCCTCATCGTATCGTCTAATCTCCTTGTGTGAAAGACATGAAGGGTGACATGTTTACTCTGGGAATGGTGTTCACGCGTGCATGTGATGGCAGGATATACTGGTTTGAGATGTGGGATTATCGGAAGTGTGATTCGCTTTCACAAAGGATGAATGTGATGTAATTCAAATGTCTGTAGAACTTTTGTGTACTAATTAGGTTGGTCTATTCGTTCACGGATGATCAGATGTACAATTATGTTGTTGTCAGTCATGAGAATGAATCAAAGTTGGTGAGAACTTACGTCCTACCTCCCTACATTCTGAAGGTAGCCATTGATGACATAAGAGTGATATAGACTGTGTAATGTTACATCTTCGTTGCATCACTTGTAAGGTATATCACCAATCGTTTACGTTTTCCAAACTAACATCTGACTGAGGCAGTAGAAACTAAAACTGACATCCTCATAATTCATTGGTTGGTTGGTTGGTTGGTAGTTAGAGCAAGAAATAAGTGGGATACATAAGATACGGACTGTGGATAACAGTTTACTATACAGTCTCCGATATAACAGTTTCAAGTAGAAATCTATCTATCTTATGGAAGTAACTATTGGTTGATTATAAGAGGTGTTTGACTATCACAATTTGAGTAGTCATCGCACAGATTTCTGTTTCGTTGGAATTTGTATAATGAATAATAGTGAACATCAGAGTATATAATTTGGTGATATCGAAAACTCATTGATAAACCTGGAGTTTCGTGATTCAACATGTGAGAAATAACTTGAATGCAGATTTCCTTATATATGTGTACATCAGGCGACAGAGATCTAGCGAGAATAGAGTGGCATAAGACCAGAGTTTGTGAGGAGAGTCTGTGCCTCTTGAGCTATTCATATCCCATACTTCATCTGAGATCGAAAGAGGAATTAGCAGGTTGTCAGATGTCACCATTAAGTCATGAAGTCAACATCTCCTATGATATGATTATAAACTATCGGATTGAGAATACTCAAAAGTCTGTGAATCGGGCGAGGTGTTTACATTCATCAGGCACACGCTTATGGCGTGTAGTCTCAGATAATTATAACTTCACGGAGACCCACCCTAGTGTCAGAGACTGACACATTTTCCAAGTTCTTACAGAAACCTTATATGTAAATTACCTGGTATAATATTTGTCAGCTCTTTATGAACCTCATGTGGTAATGATTTCCTCTTATCGAAGTGCCTCTATGCAAAATGGGACCATTCGTCAGTTTTCTTTCTTTCTCAACAAGTAGTCAACTCTAAATCGATCCCCTGATAAATCTCACTATTGACAGAAGTTGAATATTTGCAAACAGAGCTATGAAAGTATGCAGGTGAATAGTTAATAAATGTTATGCTGGAATTACCGTTTCAATGTTATAAAGTTTCTAAATGATTAACTGTCTGTCCCACAGAGATGACTCTTATTTGTATCTTGGCTACTCGAATTGGTTTACCACACCGATTGATTGTTTGAAAGTAGCTCAATGATGAAGGGATATGAGCTAAAATTCAAGTGAGGCCAAGACAGATTATTCCAAAGGAACAATATTTTCGCGTATCAGGTTAGGTAGTCCATGGGAAGTAATTCAATGGACGCTTTCAGCAATTGAAATCAGACATAGTTTAATTTTGTGTGTTTTGATCTATATCTTTCATTTCTCTTACAGCGGCAGATAATTTTTTCATTTGTTTTTATTTTTCATCCGCTACCTTTCTCTTTGCTTTGGCAGTGATTTTTCACCATCTACTTTTGAGTAGTGTGAAGAGTGATTTAAAATATATTTGATCGACAGAAATAGTAAGAAAACCCCAGTTGCGCTCGCTGGCCTATAGCGTCTGAGCTAGTGAACGCAGACATACTTTCACTACGAAACCAGTGATTCGAATGAATGTAAATAATTAGCTCACCCTGTTGGCCGGCCTCATCAATGTGCATCTACCATTCTACCTGCTCTGATGGAGCTAACTCTGTATGTCTGCCATATACACAGTTTGCTATGCGAACGCTTCATCGAACACTTATCCAGAGTTATGGTTTTATAAAGGTGGAGAAATTCGCCATCACGGCTCTACTGTGGAACACTTGATCGAATGTGGATACCCACAATATATTTTCGTAATTATCTACAGAATACGTGGGAATCTTGCTAAAATAGTACGAATCAAACTTTTGACTTTTGCACAGTTGAGAGACTTAGTTTATGAAAAGGTGTGGTGCTTTTTTGCTCAACGCATTTTGAACACTTTGACCACAAGTATTTCCTTTTGTTTTTAGGTTTATTTGCATTTCCTATTGATTGATTATGTTGGATTGAAGTGCTCATGCTCTGTCAACATGTCGGATTCAAATATGGACACATAGGCGACGTCTATAGGCTAACGTGATGTTATTTTGCTTGGTGTTGGTGTTGACTAGCAGCGGAATCCAGGATTCGTCATATGAACATGTATGAAGAAGTTCCAGTGGGTGAAAGGCTCGAATCTCAGCACGGACACCATCACGCATTGGAGATGCTGGTTCATCCAGCTGGTTAGTCTCTGGTGAGTGCCTAACAGGGAGAAATGCGCATCCTGCATTCTACTGCTAGTCACAATCAACCCAAATATATGTCTCATCACAAATCTATGTATGAATTGATTTCATAATAAAATGAATACTACTACTGAGGTCAACTGAAATATACAGAATAAGAATCGGCTAACCATTGAGGAGGAAAATAATTGTCCTCAGTGTCGGTGATATAATAGGATAAGAGTCTCTATTATAAGTGTTACGATGGAGAAACTTGCCTCAATGGCGTGCATTTTAAGACCAATGTTAAGGCAGCCGTCTGACCGTCAGCCAATGAAAAACGATCTGTAGTATTTTTGCAGTGAAAGCTTTTTATTAATTCTCAAGGTCATAATTTACGAAGTTTTTATTCGTCTATTAGTGGCTCGATTTTCCGAGGAATTTTTGTTATCACTAAACCGATTCAGCCTTTCCGTGGCCATGATAATGATAGTGGTAATTTGTTTTATTCCCGAAAGCAGTACAAGTGTTTCGGCAAGGGATTTTCAGCATTCCATACAATATTTCATCTAATTTACTATAATAAACATATTATAATAATTAAAATATATATTTATATATTTAATTAAAAATTAAAATAAAATATATAAATGTATTTATAAATAAAAATATTATATAACTAAAATATTATAATAAAAATAAACATTGTATAATCATAATAAAACGTTGGTATAGCAGCTAAATAGCAAATTACTGTATGCAATACGGAGAAAAATATGCATAAAATACAAAATTGTAGTAATAATAGTAATACCAACTAAAATAAAATAGCAGAGTTATAATTAAACGATAGAAAGTGTGACACCATATTATCCAGAAAGATGAACAATGAAAGGGGCGATTCACTGTACTAATTACATAGTAACTTGTAAGTTTCACGTCTAACAGAGTCTTCGTCACATAAAGTACGGGCTAAATAGGGTATTGTAGAATTTCTGTACTTAGTGGTACGAGCATATAACTTTTTGTGTTGACTTCTCGTCCTACCTGATGAGATACAAGGGGATAGGTGTGAATAAAGGGGGTGCAGAGGGTCTGACAGTATAGCTTTTGCCCATTTTGTACAGGAATTTATATGCCTCTCGACTATAGTATTAGCGAGCTCATGCAGTGGCAGACCACAAGCTCTACTCACAGCATTTAATACTCTTCGTAATATGATATAGTCTTTTTTGAGAAGCCCAGGAAAGACTAATGGAGAGCAATAGAGTACAATAGGTAAAATACAGGAGTTTAAAAATTGCAAAACTAAAGGTTGGTTGATACCTGATTGTCTTAACTTTTTAATATAGAAGGTAAGACGAAACATTTTCTTAGAAATAGATAAGATGTGGGATGACCATGAAAGGTCAGAGGAAAGAACGTATCCAAGGTATTTAATGCTTGACTTGGTTTCAATTTCCGTGCCATCTATGCTACAGGGATCATGCGAGCTAACTAGTTCATGTAAGTCACGTCGATGCTTGAAAGTAAAGTCAAGTGCCTGACATTTGGAAGGATTTAATATAAGACCATTTGACTTGGACCAGTTGTTGATGTCCAACAGAAAGCTATTAGGTTTGGAGCTGTCAGACTCGGAAGTGATAGGCAGTGATACAGTCAGATCATCTGCATATTTGACAAAGTTAGTTTCGTTTGAATGAGGCAGGTCGTGTAGGAAGGAAGAAAAAAGAAAAGGAGAGAGGACGGCACCTTGAGGAACACCGGATTTTGTAAGCGGGGTAGAAGAAGATTTGCCATTATATACAGTATACTGCATTCTATCAGAAAAATAAGAATGCAACCAACTCTTAGCCCAGGATAGTGTTTGGGTCAACGAAAGCTTATTTAATAAAATGCCCCTAGGTACAGAGTCAAAAGCAGATGTGTAGTCTAGGAAAGCACTACGAACATATTTGGCACCTTTGTCTAAACAAGAAACAACATTGTGATATAAGACAACCGCAGCATCCAAGGTACTTCTACCGTGTTTATATGCAAATTGTTTAGGATCATTAAAAGGTTTCAATGAAGGTTCAAAACGAAGTAAAAGTAATTTTTCCATCAATTTTAAAAAGGGGGAAGTAATTGCAATAGGCCTAAATTTAATATCAGTACCAGAAGATGGTTTTGGTATGGGGATAATTTTAATGTTTTTCCATGCAAAAGGTAGAAAGTTACCGGAAAAGGAAGCATTAAAAATGTTAGTAATAGGGTAACACAAAATATCAGCACAATTCCTGAGGACAATGGAAGGTAAGTCGTCAGGACCAAGGCTTTGAGAAGGCTTAAGATACCGGAGACATTTAAGCACATCAAGGGTATTAAAACCACTAAAATTATTGTCTATATGATTTGTATCATTAAGAAGGATATCGACATAGGAGTAATGAAAGACTTATTAAGAGTCTCGACATTAAGAGATGGGACAGAAGTACATAGCTTACCGCTAGTAATTTCTTTGAAAAGTCTCCACAAATTAGAAGGGGTTTTACATGACAAAAATCTTTGAATATATAAAACATTTAGTCTTTTCATTTCGAGTATTTAACATTTTTCACCTGACATATCATTTGTTTTGAACAACAGTTCTTTATCTCTACGTAGCTTTTTGAGAAGTGGAGAAGAGAAACGGTCAAATCGAATGAATAATGTTTCTTTAGGAAAACATATTTCAAAACAGAATTTAAGATAATCGGTAGTGTATGCGATAGATTCATCTAATGTTTGTTCTGTAAATAAGTCTCAGTTAGTGTCTTTCAACATGCATCTGAGTTAGTCTGGGTTGACTTGTGAGTATCATCTCCGATGAACTTCACTGTAGAGGTGAGAGAGGACAAAGTTTTGTGATTTGGAATATATTACATGCAGTACATGTATGATGCAGTGGTCAGAGTTAAGTAAGGAAGCACGTTTCCGAGATTAATCTATTCCAAAATACTAGATCCAGGGATGTAACAAGATGGGTAGCAAAGTTAACAATAATGTCAAGACGAAGTCATATAAAAAAGGAGTGATCGCATGAATTTTAAATTTTCAGAATGGTTTGTAAATATGAAGCAACATGAATTTTAGTCGAGTTAGGTGATCGCTCAATCTAATATGCCTACGTCATAGCAGTCAGCCATTAGGTGTGAGAATAAATTATTATTATTATTTCACTCTCAAGGGGAGAGTGGATTTAATTATGTGAATGGAGATGGTCTCAGAATATTTTAGTATACACCGGTGTGAGTATAGAACTGTGAATGTTTATTCTGAGAATTCAACCTTCTTTCCGAATGAATGACAAGGTGATGATAGTTTACTAACGTTTCTCAATTTAGAGCTGACAGTGTTTACATTGAACTTACTTTGAATGTTGTCTGGAATATACTTTGGTGTTGATGGAAGAGGTTGGCTGCCGTTTTCATTTATCGAAGTATGGGAGTTTAGTTGTTCCTAATGCCATTCAAGTGAATGTTCCCTCTCTCCCGCTGGAAAAGTGAGATCGCTCCTCCCTATGTAAGCCACACATAGATGTAGATTGGTTTACAGTATGGTGTATGGTTGCATTGGAATTGCGACATTGAGGTTTGTCGTACAGGAAGCTTTCAGCTTTGCAGATGGCGATACGCCAGTGCTACTTCGATCTGTGGGAAATGTGGTTCACACCCTAGAAGAAAATGACTTTACTAGACTTCTGTTGTAGTGGGAATGGGGTGGGGTGTGGTGTGGTGGGATGGGTTGGGGTGAGGAGTATGGACGAGACTGTGTGAATGTATATATTTCTCAGTCAAGTTAGTTAGGCTGTGTGAATTCGTCCTCATCGTATCGTCTAATCTCCTTGTGTGAAAGACATGAAGGGTGACATGTTTACTCTGGGAATGGTGTTCACGCGTGCATGTGATGGCAGGATATACTGGTTTGAGATGTGGGATTATCGGAAGTGTGATTCGCTTTCACAAAGGATGAATGTGATGTAATTCAAATGTCTGTAGAACTTTTGTGTACTAATTAGGTTGGTCTATTCGTTCACGGATGATCAGATGTACAATTTTGTTGTTGTCAGTCATGAGAATGAATCAAAGTTGGTGAGAACTTACGTCCTACCTCCCTACATTCTGAAGGTAGCCATTGATGACATAAGAGTGATATAGACTGTGTAATGTTACATCTTCGTTGCATCACTTGTAAGGTATATCACCAATCGTTTACGTTTTCCAAACTAACATCTGACTGAGGCAGTAGAAACTAAAACTGACATCCTCATAATTCATTGGTTGGTTGGTTGGTTGGTTGTTAGAGCAAGAAATAAGTGGGATACATAAGATACGGACTGTGGATAACAGTTTACTATACAGTCTCCGATATAACAGTTTCAAGTAGAAATCTATCTATCTTATGGAAGTAACTATTGGTTGATTATAAGAGGTGTTTGACTATCACAATTTGAGTAGTCATCGCACAGATTTCTGTTTCGTTGGAATTTGTATAATGAATAATAGTGAACATCAGAGTATATAATTTGGTGATATCGAAAACTCATTGATAAACCTGGAGTTTCGTGATTCAACATGTGAGAAATAACTTGAATGCAGATTTCCTTATATATGTGTACATCAGGCGACAGAGATCTAGCGAGAATAGAGTGGCATAAGACCAGAGTTTGTGAGGAGAGTCTGTGCCTCTTGAGCTATTCATATCCCATACTTCATCTGAGATCGAAAGAGGAATTAGCAGGTTGTCAGATGTCACCATTAAGTCATGAAGTCAACATCTCCTATGATATGATTATAAACTATCGGATTGAGAATACTCAAAAGTCTGTGAATCGGGCGAGGTGTTTACATTCATCAGGCACACGCTTATGGCGTGTAGTCTCAGATAATTATAACTTCACGGAGACCCACCCTAGTGTCAGAGACTGACACATTTTCCAAGTTCTTACAGAAACCTTATATGTAAATTACCTGGTATAATATTTGTCAGCTCTTTATGAACCTCATGTGGTAATAATTTCCTCTTATCGAAGTGCCTCTATGCAAAATGGGACCATTCGTCAGTTTTCTTTCTTTCTCAACAAGTAGTCAACTCTAAATCGATCCCCTGATAAATCTCACTATTGACAGAAGTTGAATATTTGCAAACAGAGCTATGAAAGTATGCAGGTGAATAGTTAATAAATGTTATGCTGGAATTACCGTTTCAATGTTATAAAGTTTCTAAATGATTAACTGTCTGTCCCACAGAGATGACTCTTATTTGTATCTTGGCTACTCGAATTGGTTTACCACACCGATTGATTGTTTGAAAGTAGCTCAATGATGAAGGGATATGAGCTAAAATTCAAGTGAGGCCAAGACAGATTATTCCAAAGGAACAATATTTTCGCGTATCAGGTTAGGTAGTCCATGGGAAGTAATTCAATGGACGCTTTCAGCAATTGAAATCAGACATAGTTTAATTTTGTGTGTTTTGATGTATATCTTTCATTTCTCTTACAGCGGCAGATAATTTTTTCATTTGTTTTTATTTTTCATCCGCTACCTTTCTCTTTGCTTTGGCAGTGATTTTTCACCATCTACTTTTGAGTAGTGTGAAGAGTGATTTAAAATATATTTGATCGACAGAAATAGTAAGAAAACCCCAGTTGCGCTCGCTGGCCTATAGCGTCTGAGCTAGTGAACGCAGACATACTTTCACTACGAAACCAGTGATTCGAATGAATGTAAATAATTAGCTCACCCTGTTGGCCGGCCTCATCAATGTGCATCTACCATTCTACCTGCTCTGATGGAGCTAACTCTGTATGTCTGCCATATACACAGTTTGCTATGCGAACGCTTCATCGAACACTTATCCAGAGTTATGGTTTTATAAAGGTGGAGAAATTCGCCATCACGGCTCTACTGTGGAACACTTGATCGAATGTGGATACCCACAATATATTTTCGTAATTATCTACAGAATACGTGGGAATCTTGGTAAAATAGTACGAATCAAACTTTTGACTTTTGCACAGTTGAGAGACTTAGTTTATGAAAAGGTGTGGTGCTTTTTTGCTCAACGCATTTTGACCACTTTGACCACAAGTATTTCATTTTGTTTTTAGGTTTATTTGCATTTCCTATTGATTGATTATGTTGGATTGAAGTGCTCATGCTCTGTCAACAGGTCGGATTCAAATATGGACACATAGGCGACGTCTATAGGCTAACGTGATGTTATTTTGCTTGGTGTTGGTGTTGACTAGCAGCGGAATCCAGGATTCGTCATATGAACATGTATGAAGAAGTTCCAGTGGGTGAAAGGCTCGAATCTCAGCACGGACACCATCACGCATTGGAGATGCTGGTTCATCCAGCTGGTTGGTCTCCGGTGAGTGCCTAATAGGGAGAAATGCGCATCCTGCATTCTACTGCTAGTCACAATCAACCCAAATATATGTCTCATTACAAATCTATGTATGAATTGATTTCATAATAAAATGAATACTACTACTGAGGTCAACTGAAATATACAGAATAAGAATCGGCTAACGATTGAGGAGGAAAATAATTGTCCTCAGTGTCGGTGATATAATAGGATAAGAGTCTCTATTATGGGTGTTACGATGGAGAAACTTGCCTCAATGGCGTGCATTTTAAGACCAATGTTAAGGCAGCCGTCTGACCGTCAGCCAATGAAAAACGACCTGTACTGATTATCCAATGACAAATGCCTTTCATTAATTTCCAAGGTCATAATTTAAGAAAGCAGTTTTTATTCGTTGATTTATGGCCTCATTTTCCGAGGAATTCTGCATATCGCTAACTCCATTCAACTTCTTACGACTGGAATTCCGTGAAGTCTTTGTAAACACAAATCACCATGCATTCTTGTCAAGTTAAATGATCTCGCGATCTGATATTACTACGTGATAGCTATTGGCCATTAGTTGTAACAATAAATCATTATTGCATTCACACGGGTGGAATGGATTTAATTTTGTGAACAGAGGTGATTTTGTGAACATTTTAGTGTACACCCATGTCGGTACAGGACTGTGAAAGTTGATTATGAGAAATAATTTGTGTTTTTGAAAGGATGAGATAACGATATTGATTTAGTAACATTTCTCAGCGTAGAGCTGACGGTTTTATTATTGTCCTAACAGTGAACTTATGTTCATTGTCTAGTAAATAATCTAGTTTAGGTTCCTTAGGTCCCCAGACTTTATCAAAGTATGGCAGTTAAGTTTTTTTTTATATATTTTTAATTACAGCTTGATTCCACACCGTATTTTTTGGTACAGGTATGGAATTTTTAGCATGTGATATCGGTAGCCAAATTTTGGAGGCCGACCATAGATACCAATTGTTCGTCGGCAGAGGTTCGAAACTCGAACCATGCGAATGGTGGGCGAGAGTACAAACCACTCTTCCAATGGCATTCAAGCGACTATTCTCACTCTTCCACTGGAGAAGTGAGACTGCTAGTCCCACTGGTAATAAGCTGGTCTGCATAACACGTTATATAGGTGACAGATTTGAGTCTGTATTTAAAAACCATGCAGCTTGCTTGAAAGTGTGGAACACAGTGGACTGAATATTTTGAAGTTAACTGCCATCGACACAGGTATTCACACGTAGAAATTTATCCGTCATACAAAACCATGTTGCTAATATGCAGTTCGTTCTGTCCCAAATATGAAACAATCAGTATGATTTAGAAATATACAGACTGAAATCTGTCATTTGTGGAACCTGTTATACAGACCAGCTTATTACCAACCAGAAAGTTGAACACTTGCTGCACCAGGAACCCCAATATCTCGTCAGTGATTACATCATATCCCACACTGTAAGTCACACATAGGGAGAAGCAACCTCACTTTTCAGGTGAAAACGAGAGGAAATTTACTTTAAATGGCTCTGAAAATAACTGAACTTCGATACTTCGATAAGGTCACACAACGGTAGACAACGTAACCCATCCAAACCAAACTATATTCTGGACACTGGACATATCTTCGATCTCAAGACAACAAAATATTTAGAAACGTTAATAAGCACAAAGTCGTTGTTTTATTAATTAGTAAATAAGAATGTTTATCATAATGAACTTTCAAGTTCGCATAAAATAGCTGACAGAGGCGTATATACAAATATTCTCAGGTCACATCCACTCACAGAATTAAATCCCTTCTCCCATTATGAGTGCAACAACAATGGATTGTCGGAGTGATTTTCCACTGTGGGATCATCATCTAACTTGATTAAAATGCCCAACCAGTACATAACACTATAACCATCTGATCACTTGAAAATATCTCTGACAATCAGATAGACACGAAAACTAGACGGAACAAAACAATGACCTTGATGAGACAAAATATATGATGTCTCATATTGACTAACAAACAAACCTGGCGTAAAGTCAAGAATTCCTCAGAAAGTTAAGCCACAGTTGAACGAATCAAAATTCTCCCATAATGTTATCATGTCAGTGCATGCATAAATCATGAATTCATGTGTAACAAAGAATCCTGATCATGTTAACACCTATCTTCGTGATATTAGTGCCAATTCTTTTCATCCTCTCTCTCTCTCTCTAATCCACTAGTATCTTGTTTATTTGAATCGACCTTCCAATTATTCATTTTCATATTAAATCAATTCACAAGTTGGTGTGTGATCAGAGGCATTTTGATTGATGGTGACTAGCAGTGGAATCCACGATATGCATCTCTTCCTAATTAGAAGTCATCAACTGAATGTACTTGCATCTCCTGCTTTGTTATCACATTCTACAGGTGACATAGTTTAACATTTCATAGCATAATTCAATACTCTTCAGCAGGTTTTCTATGCTTTAAGGCGGTTGTTACCCAGCTGCACCTCAACAGTCAACGCTAGTACAACCTCGCCCATCCCTCACTTCCCAAAATCAACAACAATAGCAAGGATAAAGAAACGAAGAGAGAATAGCGAGATCAATATGTGGTGGCCCTAAAATGGGCTGGTTTCACGTTCTCTCGCTCCCAAGTCACATACTGACGAACTTAGGCCTTCACCTTGTTGGTCTTCTCAGGCCAGAAACAC
The DNA here is from genome assembly GCA_944472135.2 of Trichobilharzia regenti. Lineage (NCBI taxonomy): Eukaryota > Metazoa > Platyhelminthes > Trematoda > Strigeidida > Schistosomatidae > Trichobilharzia > Trichobilharzia regenti. The sequence continues at coordinate 64,512,322 of OX235263.1, forward strand.
CGCCTGGATGTTAGGCACAGATTACTGAAATCCAGTCAGGAGCAGCGGACAGCTGTTTCACTCGACTTTGAAACTCTTCATGATGTACACCCACCACCCCATCAGGTATTCGACCAGAGGCCTTCAGATTACTAGACGAAGCTAGTTGACCATTCAGCCACTTAAGCAGGAATCCAACGTGATGCAGCGCTAATCACAACCAATACTTTCGACTAGTATCCTCGACTTAGTGGAACCCACTGGTCACGACTTCTCACAACAACCGTCCAGTAGCCATAAATAGGCTGGAAATTAATATTTGGATTAAGGGTCAGTGAACTCGGTCTCGTAACCTGAAGAACCCCAGTCGGATTCTTGCAGTGGTCTTGGGTGTCCACTTCTTCTGGGTGGTTTTCTATGATCTGTGTGAATGATGCAGGTCTATAATGAAGTCGACATCGAAATTAATCCTGATCCATACTGAAACCCATAATCTAAATTGATTTATGATGTACTCAGAAAACAGTGGTCTCAACAATTTATTTCCCATTTGTTTGCTCTCCCTTTGAACTTTCAAACATCAGTATTATTAGTTTGCTAGTAGCTTCTTCACCTACCTTCTTCCCTGTTTTTAAAGTGTTCTTCCTCCTATTGAATTCTGTGTTCCTCTAGTCACTCGCGTTTAGTTAGCCAACTTATTTATATTCCCTTTTTAGTGACATCCTGAAAGTATTCAGAAACCCAAGTATGGTGGTTAAAATAGCTGTTGGATAGTGAAGCAGATTCATTGTGATAGGGTTTGTCAGTGTTATACAATAATATCCGCCGATCACGTTTTCAATATAATCCATTGTTCGTAATCTAAATGTTGGTTAACTTTCAAAAATCAAAGAATATTATGGAATACACATTATGCTACTGACTTCAACAGTTAGTAATGCAACACATAGGACAAAAATTGTCAGTTTCACAGACTGCATGACGCGCATAGTTAACTTAATGGGTTTACCAAAAACCGCTGAATAGACTGAATTCTAAGTGGTACACCTTATCAGTTCGTTAGAGATATTCAAGGAGTATCCGACGTGGACTGTTGGCCAAAATTTTGATAGAAAACACACTAAATGACCAGAAACAAAAGGTCTCTGAATTTCTGAATTTTACAAATGAGAGAAAAATGTAGGCAAACAATTTGTATAAAGGAATCACTCCATCTAATTGGGATTGTTCTTGGTCATGTTGAAAATCGAAATCACTACACGTCAAACAGCTTTATTTCAAGTATATAGATATACAGATATATATTTCCCTTGGGTTCCTAGAGTAACATAGGGCTTTAGGAGCACATTTCCACCTCAGTTTCTTCTCTGAAATCTTTCTCTGCTGAACTCACCACTACCCACCAGCTTTCATTTCTTCACACACACACACACCCAGCCACACAGAAACACATGATCTTTTCCATTCTGGTCCTGAAGCATTAAAGAGATAGAAGGTTTTCCGTATGGCTAGTCACCCTACCCCGAATATTTAATCCGATCGCTAGAGAAATTCCCAAGTACAGAAAATGATATCAAGAGATCCATTCGACTCATATTAGAAACGATTGCATGTGAATTAAATAAACATCTAGGTCAACTTTGGATTCTCAATATATGTCTTAGCATCTATTTTAACTAGTATGCATCCGAACAGTCTCAAACAACAATTCTAACATACTAATTAATAAATCTGACTTCATATCGTCTGGCGTATGAAGCTCACCGGCAGACGTATGGACAAAGGGCTTGTTGGATGTCCTGGATGTCTGGCCCCATTCAAAAAGGCGTATGAACCGAACTCCGGTCACCAGCAGCCAATGGATAGTGGACTCCTTACTCCACTCCTACTGCCTTGTAGGTCACACTTGGCTGTGTAAAGGCTAGAGCTGCACTCTCAAACAAAAGGCCGAGCGATGCTGGGGACATCACTCGTACCAAATTCCCAAGAAACTTCATGAACTCGTTCATGAAGCCGGTTCATCCTCCCGTAGGAGATAGCCGAAGTAAAGTAAAGTAAGTAAGTATATCGTCCTACTGGATATTACTTGACGCAATAGGTAAAAGAGTTCCACACTGTGTAAAGATGACAACAGTTAATGAAGACTGTTAATTAATTAAAAAGTTGAATATTGATGAGGTAACAAGCGATCCTGATGATGAAATGCATTTACTTCTGGTGAAATTCCAGATGGTTGAATAACTGTTGCTTAATGGATGGATGGATGGATGCCCTCTTTTCTAAACCAGCGAATCTCACTCACTCTACATTCACAGTTAGTTTATTCTCGAAATATCAGCCAGTTAATATTCTCGCCCCATCGAGTTATATAAGATAATTTATTCTAATAAGGAATAATGCTTCATTCACCATGGTGTTCGTGTTTCACTCTTATCAGAATAGAATAGAATAGAATAGATTTTATTTGTCAACAATGAGAAATTTTTGTAAAATACAATTTCCCCTTAAATTAAGTAGGTGGAGAAACTTGGCTCGCTCGATGGCGTGGATTTTTAAACCAATAGTAAGCCAGCCAGCCAGCCAGCCGATCTGTATTGATTTTGCAAAGTGAAAAGCTTTTCAATAATTTGCTCCAAGGTCATAATTTAAGCAAGCAAGCAGTTTTTATTCGTTGATTTGTGGCCTCATTTTCCGAGGAATTCTGCATATCACTAACTCCATTCAACTTCTTACGACTGGAATTCCGTGAAGTCTTTGTAAACACAAATCACCATGCATTCTTGTCAAGTTAAATGATGTCGCGATCTGATATTACTACGTGATAGCTATTGGCCATTAGGTGTAACAATAAATCATTATTGCATTCACACGGGTGGAATGGATTTAATTTTGTGAACAGAGGTGATTTTGTGAACATTTTAGTGTACACCCATGTCGGTACAGGACTGTGAAAGTTGATTAAGAGAAATAATTTGTGTTTTTGAAAGGATGAGATAACGATATTGATTTAGTAACATTTCTCAGCGTAGAGCTGACGGTTTTATTATTGTCCTAACAGTGAACTTATGTTCATTGTCTAGTAAATAATCTAGTTTAGGTTCCTTAGGTCCCCTGACTTTATCAAAGTATGGCAGTTAAGTTTTTTTTTTATATATTTTTAATTACAGCTTGATTCCACACCGTATTTTTTGGTACAGGTATGGAATTTTTAGCATGTGATATCGGTAGCCAAATTTTGGAGGCCGACCATAGATACCAATTGTTCGTCGGCAGAGGTTCGAAACTCGAAACATGCGAATGGTGGGCGAGAGTACTAACCACTGTTTCAATGGCATTCAAGCGACTATTCTCTCTCTTCCACTGGAGAAGTGAGACTACGAGTCCCACTGGTAATAAGCTGGTCTGCATAACACGTTATATAGGTGACAGATTTGAGTCTGTATTTAAAAACCATGCAGCTTGCTTGAAAGTGTGGAACACAGTGGACTGAATATTTTGAAGTTAACTGCCATCGACACAGGTATTCACACGTAGAAAGATATCCGTCATACAAAACCATGTTGCTGATATGCAGTTCATTCTGTCCCAAATATGAAACAATCAGTATGATTTTGAAATATATAGACTGAAATCTGTCATTTGTGGAACCTGTTATACAGACCAGCTTATTACCAACCAGAAAGTTGAACACTTGCTGCACCAGGAACCTCAATATCACGTCAGTGATTACAACATATCCCACACTGTAAGTCAAACATAGAGAGGAGTAACCTCACTTTTCAGGTGAAAACGAGAGGAAATTTACTTTAAATGGCTTTGGAAATAACTGAACTTCGATACTTCGATAAGGTCACACAACGGTAGACAACGTAACCTATCCAAACCAAACTATATTCTGGACACTGGACATATCTTCGATCTCAAGACAACAAAATATTTAGAAACGTTAGTAAGCACAAAGTCGTTGTTTTATTAATTAGTAAATAAGAATTTTTATCTTAATGAACTTTCAAGTTCGCATAAAATAGCTGACAGAGGCGTATATACAAATATTCTCAGGTCACATCCATTCACAGAATTAAATCCCTTCTCCCATTATGAGCGCAACAACAATGGATTGTCGGAGTGATTTTCCACTGTGGGATCATCATCTAACTTGATTAAAATGCCCAACCAGTACATAACACTATAACCAACTGATCACTTGAAAATATCTCTGACAATCAGATAGACACGAAAACTAGACGGAACAAAACAATGACCTTGATGAGACAAAATATATGATGTCTCATATTGACTAACAAACAAACCTGGCGTAAAGTCAAGAATTCCTCAGAAAGTTAAGCCACAGTTGAACGAATCAAAATTCTCCCATAATGTTATCATGTCAGTGCATGCATAAATCATGAATTCATGTGTAACAAAGAATCTTGATCATGTTAACACCTATCTTCGTGATATTAGTGCCAATTCTTTTCATCCTGTCTCTCTCTCTCTCTCTCTAATCCACTAGTATCTTGTTTATTTGAATCGACCTTCCAATTATTCATTTTCATATTAAATCAATTCACAAGTTGGTGTGTGATCAGAGGCATTTTGATTGATGGTGACTAGCAGTGGAATCCACGATATGCATCTCTTCCTAATTAGAAGTCATCAACTGAATGTACTTGCATCTCCTGCTTTGTTATCACATTCTACAGGTGACATAGTTTAACATTTCATAGCATAATTCAATACTCTTCAGCAGGTTTTCTATGCTTTAAGGCGGTTGTTACCCAGCTGCACCTCAACAGTCAACGCTAGTACAACCTCGCCCATCCCTCACTTCCAAAAATCAACAACAATAGCAAGGATAAAGAAACGAAGAGAGAATAGCGAGATCAATATGTGGTGGCCCTAAAATGGGCTGGTTTCACGTTCTCTCGCTCCCAAGTCACATACTGACGAACTTAGGCCTTCACCTTGTTGGTCTTCTCAGGCCAGAAACACCGCCTGGATGTTAGGCACAGATTACTGAAATCCAGTCAGGAGCAGCGGACAGCTGTTTCACTCGACTTTGAAACTCTTCATGATGTACACCCACCACCCCATCAGGTATTCGACCAGAGGCCTTCAGATTACTAGACGAAGCTAGTTGACCATTCAGCCACTTAAGCAGGAATCCAACGTGATGCAGCGCTAATCACAACCAATACTTTCGACTAGTATCCTCGACTTAGTGGAACCCACTGGTCACGACTTCTCACAACAACCGTCCAGTAGCCATAAATAGGCTGGAAATTAATATTTGGATTAAGGGTCAGTGAACTCGGTCTCGTAACCTGAAGAACCCCAGTCCGATTCTTGCGGTAATCTTCGGTGTCCACTTCTTCTGGGTGGTTTTCTATGATCTGTGTGAATGATGCAGGTCTATAATGAAGTCGACATCGAAATTAATCCTGATCCATACTGAAACCCATAATCTAAATTGATTTATGATGTACTCAGAAAACAGTGGTCTCAACAATTTATTTCCCATTTGTTTGCTCTCACTTTGAGCTTTCAAGCATCAGTATTATTAGTTTGCTAGTAGCTTCTTCACCTACCTTCTTCCCTGTTTTTAAAGTGTTCTTCCTCCTATTGAATTCTGTGTTCCTCTAGTCACTCGCGTTTAGTTAGCCAACTTATTTATATTCCCTTTTTAGTGACATCCTGAAAGTATTCAGAAACCCAAGTATGGTGGTTAAAATAGCTGTTGGATAGTGAAGCAGATTCATTGTGATAGGGTTTGTCAGTGTTATACAATAATACCCGTTGATCACGTTTTCAGTATAGTTCATTGTTCGTAATCTAATTGTTGGTTAACTTTCAAAAATCAAAGAATATTATGGAATACACATTATGCTACTGACTTCAACAGTTAGTAATGCAACACATAGGACAAAAATTGTCAGTTTCACAGACTGCATGACGCGCATAGTTAACTTAATGGGTTTACCAAAAACCGCTGAATAGACTGAATTCTAAGTGGTACACCTTATCAGTTCGTTAGAGATATTCAAGGAGTATCCGACGTGGACTGTTGGCCAAAATTTTGATAGAAAACACATTAAATGACCAGAAACAAAAGGTCTCTGAATTTCTGAATTTTACAAATTAGAGAAAAATGTAGGCAAACAATTTGTATAAAGGAATCACTCCATCTAATTGGGATTGTTCTTGGTCATGTTGAAAATCGAAACCACTACACGTCAAACAGCTTTATTTCAAGTATATAGATATACACATATATATATTTCCCTTGGGTTCCTAGAGTAACATAGGGCTTTAGGAGCACATTTCCACCTCAGTTTCTTCTCTGAAATCTTTCTCTGCTGAACTCACCACTACCCACCAGCTTTCATTTCTTCACACACACACACACCCAGCCACACAGAAACACATGATCTTTTCCATTCTGGTCCTGAAGCATTAAAGAGATAGAAGGTTTTCCGTATGGCTAGTCACCCTACCCCGAATATTTAATCCGATCGCTAGAGAAATTCCCAAGTACAGAAAATGATATCAAGAGATCCATTCGACTCATATTAGAAACGATTGCATGTGAATTAAATAAACATCTAGGTCAACTTTGGATTCTCAATATATGTCTTAGCATCTATTTTAACTAGTATGCATCCGAACAGTCTCAAACAACAATTCTAACATACTAATTAATAAATCTGACTTCATATCGTCCTACTGGATATTACTTGACGCAATAGGTAAAAGAGTTCCACACTGTGTAAAGATGACAACAGTTAATGAAGACTGTTAATTAATTAAAAAGTTGAATATTGATGAGGTAACAAGCGATCCTGATGATGAAATGCATTTACTTCTGGTGAAATTCCAGATGGTTGAATAACTGTTGCTTAATGGATGGATGGATGGATGCCCTCTTTTCTAAACCAGCGAATCTCACTCACTCTACATTCACAGTTAGTTTATTCTCGAAATATCAGCCAGTTAATATTCTCGCCCCATCGAGTTATATAAGATAATTTATTCTAATAAGGAATAATGCTTCATTCACCATGGTGTTCGTGTTTCACTCTTATCAGAATAGAATAGAATAGAATAGATTTTATTTGTCAACAATGAGAAATTTTTGTAAAATACAATTTCCCCTTAAATTAAGTAGGTGGAGAAACTTGGCTCGCTCGATGGCGTGGATTTTTAAACCAATAGTAAGCCAGCCAGCCAGCCAGCCGATCTGTATTGATTTTGCAAAGTGAAAAGCTTTTCAATAATTTGCTCCAAGGTCATAATTTAAGCAAGCAAGCAGTTTTTATTCGTTGATTTGTGGCCTCATTTTCCGAGGAATTCTGCATATCACTAACTCCATTCAACTTCTTACGACTGGAATTCCGTGAAGTCTTTGTAAACACAAATCACCATGCATTCTTGTCAAGTTAAATGATGTCGCGATCTGATATTACTACGTGATAGCTATTGGCCATTAGGTGTAACAATAAATCATTATTGCATTCACACGGGTGGAATGGATTTAATTTTGTGAACAGAGGTGATTTTGTGAACATTTTAGTGTACACCCATGTCGGTACAGGACTGTGAAAGTTGATTAAGAGAAATAATTTGTGTTTTTGAAAGGATGAGATAACGATATTGATTTAGTAACATTTCTCAGCGTAGAGCTGACGGTTTTATTATTGTCCTAACAGTGAACTTATGTTCATTGTCTAGTAAATAATCTAGTTTAGGTTCCTTAGGTCCCCTGACTTTATCAAAGTATGGCAGTTAAGTTTTTTTTTATATATTTTTAATTACAGCTTGATTCCACACCGTATTTTTTGGTACAGGTATGGAATTTTTAGCATGTGATATCGGTCAATTGAGGTGCGCAGCTGAAGACATATGTTCCTCTCGGAACTAAAGGATACAATAATAATAATAATAATAATCGGTAGCCAAGTTTTGGAGGCCGACCATAGATACCAATTGTTCGTCGGCAGAGGTTCGAAACTCGAAACATGCGAATGGTGGGCGAGAGTACTAACCACTGTTTCAATGGCATTCAAGCGACTATTCTCTCTCTTCCACTGGAGAAGTGAGACTACGAGTCCCACTGGTAATAAGCTGGTCTGCATAACACGTTATATAGGTGACAGATTTGAGTCTGTATTTAAAAACCATGCAGCTTGCTTGAAAGTGTGGAACACAGTGGACTGAATATTTTGAAGTTAACTGCCATCGACACAGGTATTCACACGTAGAAAGATATCCGTCATACAAAACCATGTTGCTGATATGCAGTTCATTCTGTCCCAAATATGAAACAATCAGTATGATTTTGAAATATATAGACTGAAATCTGTCATTTGTGGAACCTGTTATACAGACCAGCTTATTACCAACCAGAAAGTTGAACACTTGCTGCACCAGGAACCTCAATATCACGTCAGTGATTACAACATATCCCACACTGTAAGTCAAACATAGAGAGGAGTAACCTCACTTTTCAGGTGAAAACGAGAGGAAATTTACTTTAAATGGCTTTGAAAATAAATGAACTTCGATACTTCGATAAGGTCACACAACGGTAGACAACGTAACCCATCCAAACCAAACTATATTCTGGACACTGGACATATCTTCGATCTCAAGACAACAAAATATTTAGAAACGTTAGTAAGCACAAAGTCGTTGTTTTATTAATTAGTAAATAAGAATTTTTATCTTAATGAACTTTCAAGTTCGCATAAAATAGCTGACAGAGGCGTATATACAAATATTCTCAGGTCACATCCATTCACAGAATTAAATCCCCTCTCCCATTATGAGCGCAACAACAATGGATTGTCGGAGTGATTTTCCACTGTGGGATCATCATCTAACTTGATTAAAATGCCCAACCAGTACATAACACTATAACCAACTGATCACTTGAAAATATCTCTGACAATCAGATAGACACGAAAACTAGACGGAACAAAACAATGACCTTGATGAGACAAAATATATGATGTCTCATATTGACTAACAAACAAACCTGGCGTAAAGTCAAGAATTCCTCAGAAAGTTAAGCCACAGTTGAACGAATCAAAATTCTCCCATAATGTTATCATGTCAGTGCATGCATAAATCATGAATTCATGTGTAACAAAGAATCTTGATCATGTTAACACCTATCTTCGTGATATTAGTGCCAATTCTTTTCATCCTGTCTCTCTCTCTCTCTCTCTAATCCACTAGTATCTTGTTTATTTGAATCGACCTTCCAATTATTCATTTTCATATTAAATCAATTCACAAGTTGGTGTGTGATCAGAGGCATTTTGATTGATGGTGACTAGCAGTGGAATCCACGATATGCATCTCTTCCTAATTAGAAGTCATCAACTGAATGTACTTGCATCTCCTGCTTTGTTATCACATTCTACAGGTGACATAGTTTAACATTTCATAGCATAATTCAATACTCTTCAGCAGGTTTTCTATGCTTTAAGGCGGTTGTTACCCAGCTGCACCTCAACAGTCAACGCTAGTACAACCTCGCCCATCCCTCACTTCCCAAAATCAACAACAATAACAAGGATAAAGAAACGAAGAGAGAAAAGCGAGATCAATATGTGTTGGCCCTAAAATGGGCTGGTTTCACGTTCTCTCGCTCCCAAGTCACATACTGACGAACTTAGGCCTTCACCTTGTTGGTCTTCTCAGGCCAGAAACACCGCCTGGATGTTAGGCACAGATTACTGAAATCCAGTCAGGAGCAGCGGACAGCTGTTTCACTCGACTTTGAAACTCTTCATGATGTACACCCACCACCCCATCAGGTATTCGACCAGAGGCCTTCAGATTACTAGACGAAGCTAGTTGACCATTCAGCCACTTAAGCAGGAATCCAACGTGATGCAGCGCTAATCACAACCAATACTTTCGACTAGTATCCTCGACTTAGTGGAACCCACTGGTCACGACTTCTCACAACAACCGTCCAGTAGCCATAAATAGGCTGGAAATTAATATTTGGATTAAGGGTCAGTGAACTCGGTCTCGTAACCTGAAGAACCCCAGTCCGATTCTTGCGGTAATCTTCGGTGTCCACTTCTTCTGGGTGGTTTTCTATGATCTGTGTGAATGATGCAGGTCTATAATGAAGTCGACATCGAAATTAATCCTGATCCATACTGAAACCCATAATCTAAATTGATTTATGATGTACTCAGAAAACAGTGGTCTCAACAATTTATTTCCCATTTGTTTGCTCTCACTTTGAGCTTTCAAGCATCAGTATTATTAGTTTGCTAGTAGCTTCTTCACCTACCTTCTTCCCTGTTTTTAAAGTGTTCTTCCTCCTATTGAATTCTGTGTTCCTCTAGTCACTCGCGTTTAGTTAGCCAACTTATTTATATTCCCTTTTTAGTGACATCCTGAAAGTATTCAGAAACCCAAGTATGGTGGTTAAAATAGCTGTTGGATAGTGAAGCAGATTCATTGTGATAGGGTTTGTCAGTGTTATACAATAATACCCGTTGATCACGTTTTCAGTATAGTTCATTGTTCGTAATCTAATTGTTGGTTAACTTTCAAAAATCAAAGAATATTATGGAATACACATTATGCTACTGACTTCAACAGTTAGTAATGCAACACATAGGACAAAAATTGTCAGTTTCACAGACTGCATGACGCGCATAGTTAACTTAATGGGTTTACCAAAAACCGCTGAATAGACTGAATTCTAAGTAGTACACCTTATCAGTTCGTTAGAGATATTCAAGGAGTATCCGACGTGGACTGTTGGCCAAAATTTTGATAGAAAACACATTAAATGACCAGAAACAAAAGGTCTCTGAATTTCTGAATTTTACAAATTAGAGAAAAATGTAGGCAAACAATTTGTATAAAGGAATCACTCCATCTAATTGGGATTGTTCTTGGTCATGTTGAAAATCGAAACCACTACACGTCAAACAGCTTTATTTCAAGTATATAGATATACACATATATATATTTCCCTTGGGTTCCTAGAGTAACATAGGGCTTTAGGAGCACATTTCCACCTCAGTTTCTTCTCTGAAATCTTTCTCTGCTGAACTCACCACTACCCACCAGCTTTCATTTCTTCACACACACACACACCCAGCCACACAGAAACACATGATCTTTTCCATTCTGGTCCTGAAGCATTAAAGAGATAGAAGGTTTTCCGTATGGCTAGTCACCCTACCCCGAATATTTAATCCGATCGCTAGAGAAATTCCCAAGTACAGAAAATGATATCAAGAGATCCATTCGACTCATATTAGAAACGATTGCATGTGAATTAAATAAACATCTAGGTCAACTTTGGATTCTCAATATATGTCTTAGCATCTATTTTAACTAGTATGCATCCGAACAGTCTCAAACAACAATTCTAACATACTAATTAATAAATCTGACTTCATATCGTCCTACTGGATATTACTTGACGCAATAGGTAAAAGAGTTCCACACTGTGTAAAGATGACAACAGTTAATGAAGACTGTTAATTAATTAAAAAGTTGAATATTGATGAGGTAACAAGCGATCCTGATGATGAAATGCATTTACTTCTGGTGAAATTCCAGATGGTTGAATAACTGTTGCTTAATGGATGGATGGATGGATGCCCTCTTTTCTAAACCAGCGAATCTCACTCACTCTACATTCACAGTTAGTTTATTCTCGAAATATCAGCCAGTTAATATTCTCGCCCCATCGAGTTATATAAGATAATTTATTCTAATAAGGAATAATGCTTCATTCACCATGGTGTTCGTGTTTCACTCTTATCAGAATAGAATAGAATAGAATAGATTTTATTTGTCAACAATGAGAAATTTTTGTAAAATACAATTTCCCCTTAAATTAAGTAGGTGGAGAAACTTGGCTCGCTCGATGGCGTGGATTTTTAAACCAATAGTAAGCCAGCCAGCCAGCCAGCCGATCTGTATTGATTTTGCAAAGTGAAAAGCTTTTCAATAATTTGCTCCAAGGTCATAATTTAAGCAAGCAAGCAGTTTTTATTCGTTGATTTGTGGCCTCATTTTCCGAGGAATTCTGCATATCACTAACTCCATTCAACTTCTTACGACTGGAATTCCGTGAAGTCTTTGTAAACACAAATCACCATGCATTCTTGTCAAGTTAAATGATGTCGCGATCTGATATTACTACGTGATAGCTATTGGCCATTAGGTGTAACAATAAATCATTATTGCATTCACACGGGTGGAATGGATTTAATTTTGTGAACAGAGGTGATTTTGTGAACATTTTAGTGTACACCCATGTCGGTACAGGACTGTGAAAGTTGATTAAGAGAAATAATTTGTGTTTTTGAAAGGATGAGATAACGATATTGATTTAGTAACATTTCTCAGCGTAGAGCTGACGGTTTTATTATTGTCCTAACAGTGAACTTATGTTCATTGTCTAGTAAATAATCTAGTTTAGGTTCCTTAGGTCCCCTGACTTTATCAAAGTATGGCAGTTAAGTTTTTTTTTATATATTTTTAATTACAGCTTGATTCCACACCGTATTTTTTGGTACAGGTATGGAATTTTTAGCATGTGATATCGGTCAATTGAGGTGCGCAGCTGAAGACATATGTTCCTCTCGGAACTAAAGGATACAATAATAATAATAATAATAATCGGTAGCCAAGTTTCGGAGGCCGACCATAGATACCAATTGTTCGTCGGCAGAGGTTCGAAACTCGAAACATGCGAATGGTGGGCGAGAGTACTAACCACTGTTTCAATGGCATTCAAGCGACTATTCTCTCTCTTCCACTGGAGAAGTGAGACTACGAGTCCCACTGGTAATAAGCTGGTCTGCATAACACGTTATATAGGTGACAGATTTGAGTCTGTATTTAAAAACCATGCAGCTTGCTTGAAAGTGTGGAACACAGTGGACTGAATATTTTGAAGTTAACTGCCATCGACACAGGTATTCACACGTAGAAAGATATCCGTCATACAAAACCATGTTGCTGATATGCAGTTCATTCTGTCCCAAATATGAAACAATCAGTATGATTTTGAAATATATAGACTGAAATCTGTCATTTGTGGAACCTGTTATACAGACCAGCTTATTACCAACCAGAAAGTTGAACACTTGCTGCACCAGGAACCTCAATATCACGTCAGTGATTACAACATATCCCACACTGTAAGTCAAACATAGAGAGGAGTAACCTCACTTTTCAGGTGAAAACGAGAGGAAATTTACTTTAAATGGCTTTGGAAATAACTGAACTTCGATACTTCGATAAGGTCACACAACGGTAGACAACGTAACCCATCCAAACCAAACTATATTCTGGACACTGGACATATCTTCGATCTCAAGACAACAAAATATTTAGAAACGTTAGTAAGCACAAAGTCGTTGTTTTATTAATTAGTAAATAAGAATGTTTATCATAATGAACTTTCAAGTTCGCATAAAATAGCTGACAGAGGCGTATATACAAATATTCTCAGGTCACATCCATTCACAGAATTAAATCCCTTCTCCCATTATGAGCGCAACAACAATGGATTGTCGGAGTGATTTTCCACTGTGGGATCATCATCTAACTTGATTAAAATGCCCAACCAGTACATAACACTATAACCAACTGATCACTTGAAAATATCTCTGACAATCAGATAGACACGAAAACTAGACGGAACAAAACAATGACCTTGATGAGACAAAATATATGATGTCTCATATTGACTAACAAACAAACCTGGCGTAAAGTCAAGAATTCCTCAGAAAGTTAAGCCACAGTTGAACGAATCAAAATTCTCCCATAATGTTATCATGTCAGTGCATGCATAAATCATGAATTCATGTGTAACAAAGAATCTTGATCATGTTAACACCTATCTTCGTGATATTAGTGCCAATTCTTTTCATCCTGTCTCTCTCTCTCTCTCTCTAATCCACTAGTATCTTGTTTATTTGAATCGACCTTCCAATTATTCATTTTCATATTAAATCAATTCACAAGTTGGTGTGTGATCAGAGGCATTTTGATTGATGGTGACTAGCAGTGGAATCCACGATATGCATCTCTTCCTAATTAGAAGTCATCAACTGAATGTACTTGCATCTCCTGCTTTGTTATCACATTCTACAGGTGACATAGTTTAACATTTCATAGCATAATTCAATACTCTTCAGCAGGTTTTCTATGCTTTAAGGCGGTTGTTACCCAGCTGCACCTCAACAGTCAACGCTAGTACAACCTCGCCCATCCCTCACTTCCAAAAATCAACAACAATAGCAAGGATAAAGAAACGAAGAGAGAATAGCGAGATCAATATGTGGTGGCCCTAAAATGGGCTGGTTTCACGTTCTCTCGCTCCCAAGTCACATACTGACGAACTTAGGCCTTCACCTTGTTGGTCTTCTCAGGCCAGAAACACCGCCTGGATGTTAGGCACAGATTACTGAAATCCAGTCAGGAGCAGCGGACAGCTGTTTCACTCGACTTTGAAACTCTTCATGATGTACACCCACCACCCCATCAGGTATTCGACCAGAGGCCTTCAGATTACTAGACGAAGCTAGTTGACCATTCAGCCACTTAAGCAGGAATCCAACGTGATGCAGCGCTAATCACAACCAATACTTTCGACTAGTATCCTCGACTTAGTGGAACCCACTGGTCACGACTTCTCACAACAACCGTCCAGTAGCCATAAATAGGCTGGAAATTAATATTTGGATTAAGGGTCAGTGAACTCGGTCTCGTAACCTGAAGAACCCCAGTCCGATTCTTGCGGTAATCTTCGGTGTCCACTTCTTCTGGGTGGTTTTCTATGATCTGTGTGAATGATGCAGGTCTATAATGAAGTCGACATCGAAATTAATCCTGATCCATACTGAAACCCATAATCTAAATTGATTTATGATGTACTCAGAAAACAGTGGTCTCAACAATTTATTTCCCATTTGTTTGCTCTCACTTTGAGCTTTCAAGCATCAGTATTATTAGTTTGCTAGTAGCTTCTTCACCTACCTTCTTCCCTGTTTTTAAAGTGTTCTTCCTCCTATTGAATTCTGTGTTCCTCTAGTCACTCGCGTTTAGTTAGCCAACTTATTTATATTCCCTTTTTAGTGACATCCTGAAAGTATTCAGAAACCCAAGTATGGTGGTTAAAATAGCTGTTGGATAGTGAAGCAGATTCATTGTGATAGGGTTTGTCAGTGTTATACAATAATACCCGTTGATCACGTTTTCAGTATAGTTCATTGTTCGTAATCTAATTGTTGGTTAACTTTCAAAAATCAAAGAATATTATGGAATACACATTATGCTACTGACTTCAACAGTTAGTAATGCAACACATAGGACAAAAATTGTCAGTTTCACAGACTGCATGACGCGCATAGTTAACTTAATGGGTTTACCAAAAACCGCTGAATAGACTGAATTCTAAGTGGTACACCTTATCAGTTCGTTAGAGATATTCAAGGAGTATCCGACGTGGACTGTTGGCCAAAATTTTGATAGAAAACACATTAAATGACCAGAAACAAAAGGTCTCTGAATTTCTGGATTTTACAAATTAGAGAAAAATGTAGGCAAACAATTTGTATAAAGGAATCACTCCATCTAATTGGGATTGTTCTTGGTCATGTTGAAAATCGAAATCACTACACGTCAAACAGCTTTATTTCAAGTATATAGATATACAGATATATATTTCCCTTGGGTTCCTAGAGTAACATAGGGCTTTAGGAGCACATTTCCACCTCAGTTTCTTCTCTGAAATCTTTCTCTGCTGAACTCACCACTACCCACCAGCTTTCATTTCTTCACACACACACACACCCAGCCACACAGAAACACATGATCTTTTCCATTCTGGTCCTGAAGCATTAAAGAGATAGAAGGTTTTCCGTATGGCTAGTCACCCTACCCCGAATATTTAATCCGATCGCTAGAGAAATTCCCAAGTACAGAAAATGATATCAAGAGATCCATTCGACTCATATTAGAAACGATTGCATGTGAATTAAATAAACATCTAGGTCAACTTTGGATTCTCAATATATGTCTTAGCATCTATTTTAACTAGTATGCATCCGAACAGTCTCAAACAACAATTCTAACATACTAATTAATAAATCTGACTTCATATCGTCTGGCGTATGAAGCTCACCGGCAGACGTATGGACAAAGGGCTTGTTGGATGTCCTGGATGTCTGGCCCCATTCAAAAAGGCGTATGAACCGAACTCCGGTCACCAGCAGCCAATGGATAGTGGACTCCTTACTCCACTCCTACTGCCTTGTAGGTCACACTTGGCTGTGTAAAGGCTAGAGCTGCACTCTCAAACAAAAGGCCGAGCGATGCTGGGGACATCACTCGTACCAAATTCCCAAGAAACTTCATGAACTCGTTCATGAAGCCGGTTCATCCTCCCGTAGGAGATAGCCGAAGTAAAGTAAAGTAAGTAAGTATATCGTCCTACTGGATATTACTTGACGCAATAGGTAAAAGAGTTCCACACTGTGTAAAGATGACAACAGTTAATGAAGACTGTTAATTAATTAAAAAGTTGAATATTGATGAGGTAACAAGCGATCCTGATGATGAAATGCATTTACTTCTGGTGAAATTCCAGATGGTTGAATAACTGTTGCTTAATGGATGGATGGATGGATGCCCTCTTTTCTAAACCAGCGAATCTCACTCACTCTACATTCACAGTTAGTTTATTCTCGAAATATCAGCCAGTTAATATTCTCGCCCCATCGAGTTATATAAGATAATTTATTCTAATAAGGAATAATGCTTCATTCACCATGGTGTTCGTGTTTCACTCTTATCAGAATAGAATAGAATAGAATAGATTTTATTTGTCAACAATGAGAAATTTTTGTAAAATACAATTTCCCCTTAAATTAAGTAGGTGGAGAAACTTGGCTCGCTCGATGGCGTGGATTTTTAAACCAATAGTAAGCCAGCCAGCCAGCCAGACGATCTGTATTGATTTTGCAAAGTGAAAAGCTTTTCAATAATTTGCTCCAAGGTCATAATTTAAGCAAGCAAGCAGTTTTTATTCGTTGATTAGCGGCTTAATTTTCCGAGGAATTTCAGATATCCATGCTTCATACCCATTCAACTATTTTGTAGGTTGAATATTGTGATTGGTTGGTTGGTTGGTTGGTATGTGGTGAGAGCAGGCTACTAGCCAATTCGTAGACATTAATTTTCGTCAATATCTAGGTCACTAATATTGGCCGTGAGAAAATATGAACATGACTGATTCAACAACCATTCACAGCAGACTTAACGTGGGCAAATACGATTCAGAGATATATGGCTTAACTCTCTGAGAAACTGGTCACTAGCGGTACAGAACAACCTTGAGGAAGAAACAACCAATGAGAAGACTGTGTTTGTCTGCTTGAATAAGCTATAATAGTTTCTCAGAGAGTTAAGCAATATATCTCCAAATCGCATTTGCCCACGTTAAGTCTGCTGTGAATGGTTGTTGAATCAGTCATGTTCATATTTTCTCACGGCCAATATTAGTGACCTAGATATTGACGAAAATTAATGTCTACGAATTGGCTAGTAGCCTGCTCTCACCACATACCAACCAACCAACCAACCAATCACAATATTCAACCTACAAAATAGTTGAATGGGTATGAAGCATGGATATCTGAAATTCCTCGGAAAATTAAGCCGCTAATCAACGAATAAAAACTGCTTGCTTGCTTAAATTATGACCTTGGAGCAAATTATTGAAAAGCTTTTCACTTTGCAAAATCAATACAGATCGGCTGGCTGGCTGGCTGGCTTACTATTGGTTTAAAAATCCACGCCATCGAGCGAGCCAAGTTTCTCCACCTACTTAATTTAAGGGGAAATTGTATTTTACAAAAATTTCTCATTGTTGACAAATAAAATCTATTCTATTCTATTCTATTCTGATAAGAGTGAAACACGAACACCATGGTGAATGAAGCATTATTCCTTATTAGAATAAATTATCTTATATAACTCGATGGGGCGAGAATATTAACTGGCTGATATTTCGAGAATAAACTAACTGTGAATGTAGAGTGAGTGAGATTCGCTGGTTTAGAAAAGAGGGCATCCATCCATCCATCCATTAAGCAACAGTTATTCAACCATCTGGAATTTCACCAGAAGTAAATGCATTTCATCATCAGGACCGCTTGTTACCTCATCAATATTCAACTTTTTAATTAATTAACAGTCTTCATTAACTGTTGTCATCTTTACACAGCGTGGAACTCTTTTACCTATTGCGTCAAGTAATATCCAGTAGGACGATATGAAGTCAGATTTATTAATTAGTATGTTAGAATTGTTGTTTGAGACTGTTCGGATGCATACTAGTTAAAATAGATGCTAAGACATATATTGAGAATCCAAAGTTGACCTAGATGTTTATTTAATTCACATGTAATCGTTTTAATATGAGTCGAATGGATCTCTTGATATCATTTTCTGTACTTGGGAATTTCTCTAGCGATCGGATTAAATATTCGGGGTAGGGTGACTAGCCATACGGAAAACCTTCTATCTCTTTAATGCTTCAGGACCAGAATGGAAAAGATCATGTGTTTCTGTGTGGCTGGGTGTGTGTGTGTGTGAAGAAATGAAAGCTGGTGGGTAGTGGTGAGTTCAGCAGAGAAAGATTTCAGAGAAGAAACTGAGGTGGAAATGTGCTCCTAAAGCCCTATGTTACTCTAGGAACCCAAGGGAAATATATATATGTGTATATCTATATACTTGAAATAAAGCTGTTTGACGTGTAGTGATTTCGATTTTCAACATGACCAAGAACAATCCCAATTAGATGGAGTGATTCCTTTGTACAAATTGTTTGCCTACATTTTTCTCTAATTTGTAAAATCCAGAAATTCAGAGACCTTTTGTTTCTGGTCATTTAATGTGTTTTCTATCAAAATTTTGGCCGACAGTCCACGTCGGATACTCCTTGAATATCTCTAACGAACTGATAAGGTGTACCACTTAGAATTCAGTCTATTCAGCGGTTTTTGGTAAACCCATTAAGTTAACTATGCGCGTCATGCAGTCTGTGAAACTGACAATTTTTGTCCTATGTGTTGCATTACTAACTGTTGAAGTCAGTAGCATAATGTGTATTCCATAATATTCTTTGATTTTTGAAAGTTAACCAACATTTAGATTACGAACAGTGGATTATACTGAAAACGTGATCAACGGGTATTATTGTATAACACTGACAAACCCTATCACAATGAATCTGCTTCACTATCCAACAGCTATTTTAACCACCATACTTGGGTTTCTGAATACTTTCAGGATGTCACTAAAAAGGGAATATAAATAAGTTGGCTAACTAAACGCGAGTGACTAGAGGAACACAGAATTCAATAGGAGGAAGAACACTTTAAAAACAGGGAAGAAGGTAGGTGAAGAAGCTACTAGCAAACTAATAATACTGATGCTTGAAAGCTCAAAGTGAGAGCAAACAAATGGGAAATAAATTGTTGAGACCACTGTTTTCTGAGTACATCATAAATCAATTTAGATTATGGGTTTCAGTATGGATCAGGATTAATTTCGATGTCGACTTCATTATAGACCTGCATCATTCACACAGATCATAGAAAACCACCCAGAAGAAGTGGACACCGAAGATTACCGCAAGAATCGGACTGGGGTTCTTCAGGTTACGAGACCGAGTTCACTGACCCTTAATCCAAATATTAATTTCCAGCCTATTTATGGCTACTGGACGGTTGTTGTGAGAAGTCGTGACCAGTGGGTTCCACTAAGTCGAGGATACTAGTCGAAAGTATTGGTTGTGATTAGCGCTGCATCACGTTGGATTCCTGCTTAAGTGGCTGAATGGTCAACTAGCTTCGTCTAGTAATCTGAAGGCCTCTGGTCGAATACCTGATGGGGTGGTGGGTGTACATCATGAAGAGTTTCAAAGTCGAGTGAAACAGCTGTCCGCTGCTCCTGACTGGATTTCAGTAATCTGTGCCTAACATCCAGGCGGTGTTTCTGGCCTGAGAAGACCAACAAGGTGAAGGCCTAAGTTCGTCAGTATGTGACTTGGGAGCGAGAGAACGTGAAACCAGCCTATTTTAGGGCCACCACATATTGATCTCGCTATTCTCTCTTCGTTTCTTTATCCTTGCTATTGTTGTTGATTTTTGGAAGTGAGGGATGGGCGAGGTTGTACTAGCGTTGACTGTTGAGGTGCAGCTGGGTAACAACCGCCTTAAAGCATAGAAAACCTGCTGAAGAGTATTGAATTATGCTATGAAATGTTAAACTATGTCACCTGTAGAATGTGATAACAAAGCAGGAGATGCAAGTACATTCAGTTGATGACTTCTAATTAGGAAGAGATGCATATCGTGGATTCCACTGCTAGTCACCATCAATCAAAATGCCTCTGATCACACACCAACTTGTGAATTGATTTAATATGAAAATGAATAATTGGAAGGTCGATTCAAATAAACAAGATACTAGTGGATTAGAGAGAGAGAGAGAGAGACAGGATGAAAAGAATTGGCACTAATATCACGAAGATAGGTGTTAACATGATCAAGATTCTTTGTTACACATGAATTCATGATTTATGCATGCACTGACATGATAACATTATGGGAGAATTTTGATTCGTTCAACTGTGGCTTAACTTTCTGAGGAATTCTTGACTTTACGCCAGGTTTGTTTGTTAGTCAATATGAGACATCATATATTTTGTCTCATCAAGGTCATTGTTTTGTTCCGTCTAGTTTTCGTGTCTATCTGATTGTCAGAGATATTTTCAAGTGATCAGTTGGTTATAGTGTTATGTACTGGTTGGGCATTTTAATCAAGTTAGATGATGATCCCACAGTGGAAAATCACTCCGACAGTCCATTGTTGTTGCGCTCATAATGGGAGAAGGGATTTAATTCTGTGAGTGGATGTGACCTGAGAATATTTGTATATACGCCTCTGTCAGCTATTTTATGCGAACTTGAAAGTTCATTATGATAAACATTCTTATTTACTAATTAATAAAACAACGACTTTGTGCTTACTAACGTTTCTAAATATTTTGTTGTCTTGAGATCGAAGATATGTCCAGTGTCCAGAATATAGTTTGGTTTGGATGGGTTACGTTGTCTACCGTTGTGTGACCTTATCGAAGTATCGAAGTTCAGTTATTTCCAAAGCCATTTAAAGTAAATTTCCTCTCGTTTCCACCTGAAAAGTGAGGTTACTCCCCTCTATGTTTGACTTACAGTGTGGGATATGTTGTAATCACTGACGTGATATTGAGGTTCCTGGTGCAGCAAGTGTTCAACTTTCTGGTTGGTAATAAGCTGGTCTGTATAACAGGTTCCACAAATGACAGATTTCAGTCTATATATTTCAAAATCATACTGATTGTTTGACATTTGGAACACAGTGGACTGCAGTTGTTTTTAATTTGACTGTCCTCTACCTCGGTCTAAACGTTTTGATGGATGTCAAGTTTCCGATCACATGTTACTCGGCGTTTCGTTTCTGTCATCTGTCTATCATATAGGCTGGCTTTTATGGACAGTTGATACTTGTGATTAACAAGTAGGAGTATGAGTTTTTATTTTCGAGCAATGAAGGTTCTGTAATTCAATTTTCTCAGCATGGTGATTAGTGCTCCGCTGAGTCACTTACCTCACGATTGTTAGAGAATATAGAATGAATTGTTGTCCTCAGAATCAATTATTTGCATACTATCTCGACATCCTTTATGAAGACATTCAGATATTTACTATTAATTGAGGTGTTATAAAGAGTTATTAGGTGATTCCTACATCTATCTGTGGGAAATGTAGTTCACACCCTACAAGGAAATGATTTTACTAGATTTCTGTTGAAGTGGCGCGGGTACGAGTCTGTGGGAATGGATATACTTCACAGTCCAGATAGTTCCCCTATGTAAATACATCCTCATATTATCGCCTAATCTCCTTATGTAAAAGACATGTTTACTCTGGCATCGGTCTTCAAGTGTGCATATGATGGCTGGATATACTGAACTGATATTTAGGATTCATATAATTCATATCTGGACAATAATTTGTGAATTTTTCATAGCCTTTTTCATTGGGTGATTACAATATTGATTTGTGAGTGGAAGTAACACAAACTGAGAGAGGTAACAGTAAGTAACACACAGACTTCTTCTTCTTCTGTTCAATCTCTTCAACAGCTCTGCATAGTGAGAGAGAGAGAGAGTGTGAGCAAACTTTACGTGGGATATCGCCCTAATTTGTGCTGCTTATACACTTTGTTGTCGAGTGGTGGTATATTTAAATCTGAGGTGCAGAAGACTGTGTGAATGCCTCCAATCATCGAATGAGGCATTTCTCCATTTTGCTGCTTTTGAATAAGTCCGCCTATTGAAGTAATTTGGCTGGTGATGATGACGGTGAGAAGTAGTGGAATCCAGGATGTACATTTCGCCCTAATTTGAGACAGTTCAGCTGGGTGTTCTGTTCCTACCTTTTCATGCAGTGGGTGATGGTGTTCCTAATGAGAGCTGGAGCAAGTACTAATCGCCTAAGCATTATCCACTAAACTGTTTCAGCCTGGAGAGTCGCATGTTGTCAATCCAGGTCGAATACTTTAGTCGAAACTATCAGTGAGTAAAGTCAAAACTGATTTGAAAGCAAATGACGCCTATTATTTCTGTGGAAAATGAATTCTCCTCATCCCACCCTACACCACTCCTGAAAATATCCTGACCGGCAAGTAGAAGTCTTTGATGCATTGAACTGAA
Organism: Trichobilharzia regenti; assembly: GCA_944472135.2. NCBI lineage: Eukaryota > Metazoa > Platyhelminthes > Trematoda > Strigeidida > Schistosomatidae > Trichobilharzia > Trichobilharzia regenti. The sequence continues at coordinate 64,535,126 of OX235263.1, forward strand.
TAAGTGTGCGAGGAGAGAAGAGATAATTCCCAGTGTAATAGCGGTATACATGGTATTAATCGGTAGGGGAATGGTTAATTCTTTAACTGCCTAACAATTGAAGTTAGCATTTCCATGTACACGCCCTCGCTATTGTTCTTCCTTGTCTTGTTGAAGACATCACACATACACACACAGACACAATACACTGGCTACCAAATGTTGTCAGTAGCATGTGTCAGATGGATTGTTGCAAAAAGGAGATTCCATATATTTTATAATTTTCATCTCTAACTGTGTACTTTGTGAGCAACAAATTATATTCAGATCAATGAGAATAATACTGATAAGTTTACATCATAATGAGAAAGTAGAAAATTTGAGATCTCCGGTGAATTCAAGTGCATGTTTTGCATGATGATATCGAGTGATTCTCGTTAATTTCATGCAAGAAAACAAGTTAAAAGTCGGTTAAATATTCTTCTCTTCCTCACTTGATAAATAAGTCTACAGTGAAGTTCAGCGAAGCCTAGACGTATATATATATACATATATATCACCTAATTGGTTGAATCACCTTCAAAGAGAAGCTGTTTCTCCCGTATGTTGGTTTCACATTACCAGTAAGGCGGAGAGCAAAAGAGAAGATACTCACTCAATCATAGTTTGAAGATTTCTTTGGTCAGCTGAGCAGTGTACAGCTGATTTGTTTGAAGACAAGAAGAGTAGGTTTTAATTGAAATTTATTGATGCTACGTTTCCCTGCTTTCTCACTCAAAACACTCCTTTACGGTAGAGTCAATCAACATTTGTGGTACTTCGATCTGACAAGGGTGACACAATGGTTATAAGGACTAGAGAAGGATACATTTATATATATTTGATGGATTTAGTGCTTATTGACATTCCACTACTTAAGAATGAATATGAAGACATATCTGATAGTCATCAGAATCGGAGTAAAGAGCGAAGAAAATTTTCTTTTCGACGATTCATTCATACGTCAAGTTCACAAACATGTTCTGGAACACTGTCCAGCTTGGTTAGCCAACAAGAGGAGAAAAGAAAAATAGCAGTATGTCTATCCTCGAACACCTTGTCATCTCCGGATATCGAGCACCTCTGAATGAATGCTTCACGGTGCTACACAGAGTCCCTCAATATCGTACAAAGGGACTTCGCATACGGCATCTTTAAATAGCTGAAGCATCAGCTATTTGAGATCTGAAACTGGACCTCCGCATTCAAAAGAGCTACCCACATTCTTTCGCCCTACATTGTCCAGAATAAAGTTCTTACTATAATTTTGCTTCTCCTTTTTTATTACTATTATTATTGTTATTACTACTATTATTTTATTATCATTACTATTCACATCATTCATATTTTATTACTGTTTATCAATAACATTGCTTTTTCATACAGATTTTATATAAAACACTTTATCGCCGTTCCACTAGTTCCTGACCATTCTACACCAGCTTATTGATTAGTCATTTTATTATTTATTTATTTAAACATAAAAACTTGGTACAATATGGCACCAAGAAAGATGCGCCACACAATAATAATAAAACAACATAGATCAAAAAAAGGAAGGAAGGAAAAGAAAAAATATATATAAGTAGAGAACGGATAAAGAACTTCATCTGGAAGGAAAACAGTCATGCTTAACAAGTTCAAACAGTGTTCGTTAGCTATCATCGGGAAGGGAAGAAAGAAGGAAATCGCAACACATTCGCCACTGATTACGATTCTTGGCCATATCCGATAACGTTTCGAGCCATCGATTTGAGCTATCTCTCGGACCCCAACCAGGGAGTCGTGACACACCAACCGATGCTAATCTAGCACAAAAATCCTTCATCCCACGACGCCACGTCATGGACTGACCACCTCTCCGCCTTTTCCATCCCGTCCCAGGGCTAGCGAACAGAGACCTGTACGGAAGCCTCTGGGTGACATTCGCAGCACATGTCCAAGCCACCGGAGCCGGTGTTTCCAGATGACGACATTCAATGAATGGTGATCTCCACTGTGTTCAAACACACGCCGCCGAACCTCAGAATTACTCACGCGATGATGCCATCGAACGCAAGCAATCCTGCGGAGACAGCGGTGATCGAACACGCAGAGTCGCCGCACATCCTCAGCTCGGAGAGGCCAGGTTTCACAGGCGTAGAGCAGGCAGCCCGCACCGAAGCATTGTATACCCGACCTTTGACAGCCAGGCTAACGTCGCGACGGCGCCATAGGTGGCTCAAGTTGATGTATGCCACCCTAGCCTTCATTATACGGTTGGAAATCTCATCCGTCACCCCTCCGCCAGCACTCACACAACTACCCAGGTACACAAACTTATCAACAACTTCAAGCGGTTCACCGCAAGAGTGAGTGCAGGTACAGGCTCCTGCCAATCTTGTAACAGTACTTTGCACTTAGACGGCGCAAAGCACATACCATACTTACAGACACTGATCGCCAACTGATTAAGTGCGATTTGGGCAGCCTGCATGCTATCGCACAGTAAGACGATATCGTCTGCATACTCGAGGTCGAAAAGTCTATCTCCAGGTAGCAGATCTACACCACCTTCACGCACATCCTTCAGAGCTGACTCCAGAATGTCATCGATGGCAAAGTTAAAGAGAAATGGAGAGATTGGGCAACCCTGTCTAACCCCACTGTTGGTTGGGAACAGTGGTGATAGTTGGTTGTATGCCCTCACTCTACCTGAGGTGTTTCTGTATAGGGCTTTCAGATGTTAACAAATTTCTCAGGTACACCTCTCTCTAACAGACAGTTCCAGAGCACAGTTCTGTCCAACGAATCGAAGGCAGCCCTAATATCAAGAAACACAACGATCGTTGGCCTGCAATACGTGTGGCGGTGTTCCAACAACTGACGAAGGGTGAACACATGATCAATGCATCCACGACCTGAACGAAACCCAGCCTGCTCTTCGCGAATCAATCCTTCACGTATTTTGCACAGTCTGCGAAGCAAGACAGCAGCCAATATTTTAGACGCGACTGGTAACAGACTGATACCCCTATGATTGTCACACGAATTACGTCGACCCTTTTTAAAGATGGGGACGATAATGGCTTCGTTCCACATTGATGGTACACTCTCTGTCTCCCACACCTTCCTGAACAACCCAGTTAGAGCCATTGTGAGAGTCTCGCCACCATCTTTAAAAAGAGCCGGGGGTAATTTGTCTGGGCCGGGCGCCTTATGGCGTTTCAGAACTTGGAGTTCCTTACGGACCTCCGCTTCGGTGGGTGGGTCGGTACTAACCGACCAAGGAGCACTCGGGCTAATGATAGTAGACACTGAAGCTGGTGGCCAGCTGAACTGCTTCCCGAAGTGCTCTGCCCAGCGTTCCAGGCGTCTTTTCAGGCTGGTAATTGGAGTGCCATCTGCCTCACAGACCGTCTCGCTGACACCTTGTTTCTTGCTGCCGGTGGCTCGTATGAGTTGGAACAGCTTCCGACTGTTGCCAGATGCAGCAGCTGACTCCATCTCACACGCACGTTCTGACCACCAGGCTTCGCGGTCCTTACGTAAACACTGTCTAATCTTGCGCGTGAGCGCCTTTCGCTGATTGTTGTATTCGCTGCCAGCCGGAATGGACCGGCGTTCATCCAGGAGTTGCAAGGAACTCGCAGAAACCCAGTGGTTGTTAGCGGAGCATTCTTTCAAGCCGCAAGCGGCTACACTCGCCTTTTGCATGGCACCTTGCACATGAAGCCAATGTTCATCTATACTACTTGGGGGTTGCTGGCAAGCATTGTTTTTAACTCATTCTGATATTTCAAAGAAGTAGCAGGTGCTACTAGTTTGCTCACATCAACGCTTAGACGACGGCTTTTACGAACCCCAATAAATCGCATGATCGGAGTCCAGGCATGTGCTCCAGAAGGAGCGACAGTCTTGTATGCATCCTCGCCACCGGAAACTGACGGATATGATCAATCTGAGTCCAAGCTTGCTTCGCAGAGGGAGGACGCCAGGTAGCGCTACGGCGATGGCTGTGCCGGAAGTTGGTGCTGGCTAGAAATAGGTTGTGATCCGCGCAAAGCTGCAGAAGACGGTCCCCATTATCTGACCTGCGACCATGTAGTCCCCACTGACCACCTAGACGATTCTCCTCTGAGCTTAGACGCCCGACCTGTGCATTCAAGTCCCCAGCCAGCACTACGATATCCCTCCGACCCGCCTGTTTCAAGAGATCGCTCAGTTGGTAGTAAAACTCATCCTTCATTGCATCCGGGCTGCAATCCGTCGGTGCATAGGCAGAGACAACAAATAGACACCGCCTATCTGGCCTACTACTCCTTACTTTCGTATAACCTTCCAGCCTCACAGCACATAAACGACTGTTAATGGGAATCCAGTCGAGCAGTGCAGCTTCGGCTCTAGCGCTCAGTGCGACACCGACACCAGCTACGCCGGATGCCGACGCCACAGGGTCCCCGGATAAGCGCAGGTGGTACATACTACTAGAACTTCCAGATGGAGAGGATAGTCGAAGCACTTCACTGGGATCTTGAATGCGGGTCTCCGAAATGCAGCAGACATCGATAGCGAGGCTTTCCAAAGTTCTTGCCAACCCTGCCTGTTGTCCGATTTGCATCAGCGTCCGAACATTGTAGGTAGCCAGCTTGAACGCGGCACGCGGTTTCAGGATATCTGGGGACAACCATTTTGAGGACTACTCACTAACATCTCGAAACGACACAGATAGGCTGGGAATCTCGACAAAGGCGAAAGGCTGTCGAAGGTTAAAAAGCCAAGGTTAGCAAAGGTAAAATACAGGAAACTATGTATAAAAATAAAAGTAAGGTTGGAAGGACATAAGTTACTTGAGGCATCAATATTACTTGAAATCATTGTGTAATAGCGCGCGGTAAGTTTCATTGATAGTTTGTTGCTTCATTTGATTTATAAATAAATCACAATCAAATGATTAGTCATTATCTCACACTTATTGCGTCGTGCTAATTTCTGCCTCTTTTCTCACTTACAATTAGTCATTGTGTGTAAACTGTTGAAATATAATTATAATTAGTCATCCATTCTTACGCATTACATTATGTAATACATTTTTAGAGGACAAAGTTTACCAATATCTGATTGGTCTAAAGGTTTCTTTGTTTAATATAATTACGATTGCATAGCTCATGAGAATGAATCGTCAAAAAGAAAATTTTCTTCGCTGTTTACGACTTTTCTTATGACTCAGTATGGGAATATTTCGTTCATGTCTGATAGTATTACCGTCGAATCATGAGGGTAGTCATGAAGTTGCTGGAATTACATACAGTTTGATGGAAAAAATTTTCTTGAACTCAGACCTATGACATCCCACAAACACTTTATGATGTAGAGATGAGAATTTCGCGGCATACATGATCAACTAATCTGATGGGAAGCCTTCGCGAGAATTAGAGAGAAAGTTCAAAAACGTCCGTCTGAATTATTAGGACAAAATCTGAAAGACTTCTTTAGTGTCACTAAAAGAAGCGGATATTTATGCATACATAAAATACATGCTATTGCTGAAATGTCTCTTTCTCCTGTGCATTGAAAGCGATCAAATCGAATTCAATAGCAGGATTGGAGTTGGGAGGAAGTGTACAGTACTAACGTAGACTAGAAGTTCTCGTTAGTCAAATCGAAATGATCTAACCACGGAACGGTAATTTAACTAGTTTAAACGCTGACTTCATCATCGATGTACCCAATCACTGACTGACTTGAGTGATTTTTAACTACTTTGTAAATCACTAGTACATTCCATTGATATAAGTATAAAACTTGGGCACAATGGTAGAGTATAACTCCATTATGGATAAGATTTTATTTTGATAAATCACAGTGTCATACAGTAATATTAACTGATGACCACGTTTCGAGCACAAACTATTGCCACTCATAATCATATCAAGCTACTCACACAACTTTTCATTTATATACATCTGTGAAATTGACCAGATATTTGAGTAAAAATCAATATGAGATAGTGTACATTCAGAAATAATAATACGAGTGTTATTCATCAATTACAATCAGATGGGAAAAATAAGACGACTGTTTTTATAGTCATAATAAGTAACTTGTTAGAATGTTATGATGTACTCTGATTTGACTGGCGGTAATAATATCTTCCATTTCTCTGGTATTTGCAGTGAGTCATTCATATTGCATGTGTTGGGTGTAGACTCAATGAACCGGGCAGGATTCAGTAATCAATCTCTCTCTCCGCCTATATAGATTACTTCTTAGAATCTGAACTCTCTCCCACCCTATTGTGTGTAAATGAATGTAGTGCAATTGCTGAGCTTTTTTCTAAATTACTTATCTTCTCTGGGTCAACTATTCTTACCTTAGTTAAATTCTCATGTTCCGACAGCCCGATTACCCCCGATCTACTAGTTTGACCTATGTAGTTGACCTCACAGCCATTGCAGGGTATTTTGTAAAGCATATTATTTTGTTTAGTGGGGTCCACCGGGTCTTTAGCCTACAGAGCTTGTCTAGTAGTCTGACTTGAACATTTTGTTGCCAATTTTGATATGAATAAGATCCCATATTTTTCTTCTTTTCACCTGTGAGGACGTACTTTTCCAATGACGACTTATACTCATCATAGCGTGATTAATGTAGATAACTTTGTACTAAACAGTGAGCAGGACCTTGAGACTTGTCTGTTCTAGGTAGGTTGACAATAGCGTCGGTAGTTGAGTGGTAGACTACTCACCAGGCGCAAGTTCGATATGCGACAGTGGCATACCTAATCGTCATTTAGTTTACTGAGTGGTCGTAAACTCAGGAAAGAGCGTAATTTGAGCCTGAGGCTAACAATCTCAGGGAATGAAAACAACACCATCTTTAATATATGTGTAAAAGTAGGGCACTGTGGTAGTAAGTAATTCTGTTATGTAATGGTCGAGAATTTAATAGTCCTGACGCAAGAAAGACGGAAATCAGAAGACCATTAGGTTTGCGACGATACTTCTATTTTCCAAAACACCAGGAGAATCAATGTCACACAAGTGTGTGAGAGCAAAAGTATGAATGTCCAAACAAGTGTGAACAATCAATAGACAGTCTTAACATGATTGGCTAATTATAATGGAATATCGATCCATATATACATAGCGAAATATAGCAGACTGTCAAACAAACACACATATTATATGGATATATATCAAATTCCATATTTGTTTGTTTAGTAGATGCAACACACAGTGATATGACGGTATTATTTACTGGATGACGTTTCAAACAAAATGTATTGTTCATAATCATATCAATTATAATCACACCTCTTCGAAACTTTAGTTTTTAAACCCAGAGACTCCCATCTTTGGTTTACTCGACTGGAACATTATTTCACTGCTAATAAGCTCCCTTCGTAGGATTCAAAATTTGGCATTTTGAGTACTGTACTACAGGAGGAAATCGCCGAACAAGCACGTGAATACATTGTTTATCCCAGCACTGAATCTCCCTACGATAAATTGAAAGAGGAGGTACTACGATAAACATAACTCTCCGATAGGCAAACACCAGACTACTTGCTGATTAACAACGAGTTAGGGGATAAAACATCGTTCCAGCTCATGAGATACTGTTTCATCACTGTGTGATACATCTAATAAGCAAACTAGTATGAAACACCATCTTTACTGAGAATTGAAGGAAGCTTGAAGCCTTATAATCTACTCTGTAGAGTCAGTCGACATTTGTGGTTCTTCATTGATATATGGTTGATATTGTAACGTTTATCGATAAAGAAACTCACATTAGACATCAACGCAGTCTGAATGCTGACGCATGAATAGTACTTTTAGTTTTGAATGTGACTCCTTCGTGGGCTTAGTTTCTAAAGCAATTTTGACTACCTTTAACGTTTATCCTCAGGGCGTCGGAGGCACAGTGGTTAGGACTCTCGCCGACCATGCCCATGGTCCGGGGTTCGAGCCCACGCCGACGCACACCTGATATCTATGGTCGGCCTGCGAATCTTGGGCTACCGATATCCACGCTGAAAATTCCACACTTGTGCGAAAAATACGGTGTGGAATCAAGCTGTAATCAAAAATAAATAATAAACCTCCTTAATGAAATGAGTGAGGCGGTATTTGTTAATCGTTGCTCTACCTAATGTTTCATCCATCAAAATGCATCATGCATGTTTTGATCATCCAGTTACGTCAGAGAATCGTAATTTGTAGTCACTCTCACTTTATGAATGATTTTCAATCTAATGCGATGAATTTTTCGAAAGAAATGACGGCAAAACATTGCAGCATGCTTCAGACGGAACAGTATCTCCAGATGGCATGCTTAAATCATTAGACTAGCAAATTATTTTTTCCAATTCACCCATCAAAGTGCATCAGATTTACTGCATTTCACATTAATTTAACCCTCCAACTGCACTCATGAATCATACCTACCCTCATGTAAATTTTCAGAAAGATTTTAACCCCTACTCAGAGGAATTGTTTGAAGGAAACGGAGTGTTAATTCCTTTCCTACCTGTTCATTCTCAATCTTTCATTTGTTCAACATTATACTACTTGCCATTAGTAAGTAGTATGAGTTTATGAGTTAATTTATAACAATGACATTTGCTTACAACTGCAGTAAAATTACTTGTTCTATTATCATTCTATTAATGTATGGTTGTTATTTTTCTTCTCCTTAAACATTACTTGCTGCATTTACCCTATAGTGTATGCTTTACTATTGAAAGTTGTTTGCTCATATTTCTTTATTCTTTGCTTGCCATTCGCGGGCCGTTTGAACCGACACGTGGATCGACCTTGACACAGCATTGCTGTTTTTACTTATTGACTGCACAGTGGTTGTGCATTTGACGGCATTTAGCCACAGACACCTCACATTTTGAGGTTTGCATATTATATATCTATTTTTATGTAATAAAGTACCGTATTGCAGAATATCCTGTATTTTGGCCTTTACGCATCACTCTACGTGTGGTTAAATCTATAGTTTGGATTATCGTTTCGGATTTCTTTCGAGAGAAATTCACACGGAGGAGGAAACTTCGCGGAGTAATGCAGCATGCTTTGGATGGAATAATATTGCTTCAAGTAACGCATTATCGATTTTTTTTATATTACTTGAAGAAGATGCTTAGGAAATAAATATCTAGTAATAAAACTTCATCGACTTTGAAAAAGCCTTAGAACAGTGCAACGTTGACTGTGAAGTAATTTGGAAATTGCCTTAAACACTATAGAGTGCCCCAGATCTTTACCAACCTCATTCAACACTTATATGGCAATGCTAAATGTCAGGTGATCCAAAACGGAAAACTCAGCAAAGTATTTGAGATGAATACAAGAATATGATAAGACTGCCTACTGTTACCGATGACATGCCTAATTGCGATAGCCTGAGTTATGCGGAACACCATGCTTCCTTAGGCAGCAAGAAGAGGAAGAAGACTTTAGAAGATCTGGACTTTGTGAACAATTTATGACTAATGTTACATAAACCCGAAGACTTATTGGCGAAAATCAACGAGTTGACAGAAGAAGCAACAAAGACAGAACTCCGAGTGAACATAAAGAAGACCAACCAATCAACCAACAACAACAAGCACCAACCACTATCAACATAATAAATTTGCAAGAGGTCATCGTTTCAACTACAGGCAGTCGGCACGGATGACGATGTCAAAACCAGAATCGAAAAGCAAGGCAGATAGATCTTTGTTATTCTGAAATAAGTCTAAAAATCTCCTGCACTCAAAATGTTTGGAATTTCAGCACCAATGTTAAGTCAGTTATTCTAAATGTGTTAAAAAATTTGCACGCGCATTTCCAAAAGCCTGTTTAAGACCTTAATCAAAAGATGTCATCTCTGAATCCATACTAATGATCAGATGGCCAGCCGGAAAGAATTAGCAACAAGAAACTCTGGGAACAAACCAATCAAGAACCTATTGTTGAACAAATATTCGGAAGAGAGTGGAGATGGATCGGACACTGTCGAGTGGCCATCAATTGAGTGGAACCCAAATGCGAAACGACGAGTTGAGCGCGTGTCAGAGGGTGACATACAGGCGACCATGTGAGGGGGGAATGAAAAATTGTTGGGAATCAAGGCGTCAGCTAAAATGCACTGCACAGAATAAGACAAAGTGGAGATGTAATGTTGAAGCTATATATTCCACTGGGAACCCAATGGGACAATAGTAAAGAGTAAAACAAGCTGAGAATTCTCTACTGTATGTATGTCTGTCTGTCTGTTATCAACATTGAACTTTGCACCGATGTGCACCAGTTCAAGTCGCCACACTCCCTCCATGTACCACACAAATCAAGAGAAGAAATGAATATTAGAGACAGTAAACAGAGGTGTGAGACAAAGGAATAGTAGTAACGAAGAACGATATAGTTTCATTTGAAATAATAAGTCACAAGGAGTAGATGCATCTACGTAATTGAGAACGATTTTGGGCCATATCACCAATTGTTTTCAGCCATTGGTTTTTACCATCCCGATAGCCCCAACCAGTCAGGAAGTCTACACCTTCCTACGTGACTTAAACCAACTGTTGTAGATTTCATTGACTGGTGCCATGTTTTGGTTTGACCACCGCTAGCTCTTTTCCAGCCTGACCCTATGTCAGCTAACATTGTCCGTCGAGGAAGGCGATGACTAGGCATACGTAACACATGTCCTAACCATCTCAGTCGATGTAATTTCACAGCCAACTCGTCGATTGATTTCCCCTCCTTACCTAGAACTCGACGCCTAACCTCAATATTGCTCACCTTATTATACCACTTCACACGGGAGATAGAGCGCAGGCACCTATGATCAAACACAGCTAGTCTTTTCATTCACCCCACTCTCAATGGCCAGGTCTCATAGCCATAAAGGAGGATGGAGCGGATTGACGAGCAGTACACCCACTCTTTGGTCAATAGCCGGATATCACGTCTACGCCAGAGATGGTGTAAACTGGCATATGCGAAACTAACCCTCCGAAACCGTCCTGAGATTTCCTCAGAGATCAACCCGTTTGGACTGGCTGATGGTACTTCCCAAATAAGTGAAGCGGTCAACGTGCTCTACCACTTCACTTCCTATTTCTAAACTAGAAGTCAGTGTAGTCCAGTCCTGTGACATCATCTTACATTTGGCGGGAGCGAATCACATGCCGAACATTCATAGATTGCAGCTCAAGGTGTTCAGAAGACTGCATTTTGTCAGCGTCCTCGCCTAGAAGGACTATATCGTCTGCATATTCTAAGCCAACGAGATTATTCCCTGGTAGCAAGTCAAACCCTGAGTCGCTGAAGTCACTTAGGGTTAAGTCCATTAGTACATCTATGATGAAAATGAATAGGAATGGGGATAATAGGCATCCCTGACGGACACTACTAGCCGTCACCACTTCAGATGACAACTCACCATAAGCCCTCACCAGGTTCACTGCATGAGTTCGAGTAGAGTGCCTTGATCAGTGCAATGTATTTTCTCAGGATTCCCTTTACAGCCAAGCATCGCCAGAGTACCTCTCGGTCGACAGAATCGAATGACGCCTTGAGATCAAGAAATATAATGATTGTTGGACGCCGGTAAGAATGCCTATGTTCTAGAATCTGTCGGAGGGTGAAGATATGATCAATACACCCTCTTCCTGGTCTAAAGCCTGCCTGATTCTCTCGTGTTTGTGCTTCCGAGCACCACTTAGTCTACGCATGATTATTGAGCCTAGGACTTTAGATACTATATTAGTCAAGCTAATCCCTCTGTGATTATCACAGGAAGACTTGTCTCCCTTCTTGTATATGGGGATAATCAGTGACTTACACCAACCCGACGGGACTTCTTCTGATTCCCAGACGCTGCCTAGTACCTCAGTTAATCCGGACAGTAAGCTGTCTCCACCGTACTTAAATACCTCTGGAGTCATTCCATCAGGTCCCGCTGCTTTGCCTTGTTTCAGATTGGTGACAGCTTTAGTAACCTCAGTTAGGGACGGATGACCTGTGCCTATATCCCATTCAGGGAGGTGTTGAATGTTCGGCGGGTTGGGTGTGGCTGTAGGCCAATTAAAATGTTCCTCATAGTGTTCTTTCCAGCGTTTCAGTCGTCTATCCTGGGAGCTAATTATGTCAGCATGTACGTACGTAAGTATGCATGTGCTGAAAATACACGGAAAGTTGGGACAGGATGAATTTATTCTGTCTGTCTGTCTGGATTCAACATAGAACTTGGCACCGAAGTGCAGCAGTTCGAGTTGCCACCTTCCAAATAGCACACAGAGGTAGACAAGAAGATGAGTGAAGAGAATCAATAGAGTTTGACAACTATAAGAGTGAAACAGAATGGGTAATGGTAGAAAGGAATATGAAAGATTACAGAGACTGAATACATCTGCGCTGGCATTGACAACGATTTTGAGCCATGTCACCTATTGTCTCCAGCCATTGATTCCTAGAGTCCCGAGGGCCCCAACCCGGGAGTCTGCATCTCCCTACCTGACTCAGTTTAACTGTCAAGGATTTCATGGATTGATGCCATGTTTTTGTTTGGCCACCACTGGCTCTTTTCCAACCTGAACCTATATCAGCTAGCAATGCCCGTCGGGGGAGGCGGTGGTTAGGCATGCGCACCACGTGACCTAGCCATCTTAGTCTATGTAACTTTATAGCCTCGTCGATTGATTTTCCCTCTTTGCCCAACACTCTACGCCTAACGTCAACATTACTTATCTTGTGAAACCACCTAACGTGAGACAGAGATCGCAGACATCTATGATCGAAAGCAGTCAACCTTTTCATGTCTTCAACGCGTATTGGCCATGTTTCAGAGCCATAGAGAAGGACGGAGCGAACTGATGAGCAGTACACACGTCCCTTGGTTGATAACCGGATGTCACGCCTACGCCAGAGATGGTGTAAGTCAGCGAAAGCAGCTCGAGCTTTTCGGATCCGTGCTGAGATTTCATCGCCAATCAGTCCGTTGGTGCTAATACAACTTCCCAAGTAGGTGAAGTGGTCAACATGTTCTATCACTTCACTCCCTATCACTAAGTTAGGGGTTGACGTGGTCCAGTCCTGTAGCAGCATCTTACATTTTGCAGGGGCGAATCGCATGCCAAACATACGAAGATTGCTGCTCAAGGTGTTCAGAAGACTCTGCATTTTGTCAGCATCCTCCCCTAACAGGACTATGTCATCTGCATATTCTAAGTCCATAAGATTATTCCCTGGTAACAAGTCGATTCCTAAGTCACTACGTTCAGTTAAGGATACTTCCATTAGCATATCTATGATGAAGTTAAACAGAAATGGGGAAAGTGGACATCCCTGTCGGACACCACTGGTTGTTACCAATTCAGATGACAATTCCCCATAAGCCCTTACACGACTACGTGAGTTTGAATAGAGTGCCTTGATTAGTGCAATGTACTTTCTTGGCACTCCCTTCACAGTCAGACATTGCCATAGTACCTTTCGATCCACGGAGTCGAAGGCCGCCTTCAAGTCAAGAAATATGACAATTGTTGGACGCCGAAAAGTGTGTCTATGTTCTAGAATCTGTCGAAGAGTGAAGATATGATCTATGCACCCTCTACCTGGTCTAAAGCCTGCTTGATTTTCCCTTGTCTGTTCCTCCCGAGTTCTGCTTAGTCTATGCATGATTACTGAGCCTAGGATTTTAGAGACTATGTTCGTTAGGCTGATCCCCCTATGATTATCACACGAGGACTTGTTTCCCTTCTTGAATATCGGTATAATAAGTGACTTACCCCAGTCTGATGGCACTGTCTCTGATTCCCAGACTTTGCCTAGTACCTCAGTTAATCTACAAACTAGTATGTCACCCCCATATTTAAACACCTCCGGAATAATTCCGTCGGGTCCTGCCGCTTTGCCTCGTTTCAAATTACTGATAGCTTTTGTGACCTCACTTACAGACGGCGGACCAGTGTCTATATCCCATTCGGGTGTGTGTGGATGTCGGGGAGGTTCAGTGTGGCTGTAGGCAAGTTAAATTGTCCTCAAAGTGTTCTTTCCAGCGTTCAAGGCGTCTATCCTGAGAGCTAATTAAGGAGCCATTTTTCTCAGAAATAGTCTCACTTATGATTTGCCTTCTCCCACCCGTTTCCCTGATGAGTCTAAAGAGTTGCCTAGTGTTGCCTATCGCCGATGCTTTTTCCATCTCTTTTGCCTTTGTCAGCCACCACTGTTCACGGTCCTTGCGGAGACTTTTAGTAAGTTTCCTTTTGTGCAGCTTTCGCTCCTCATTGAATTCGGAGCTCGCCGGAATAAGTCTTCTAGCATCTATCAGTTCGGATGAGGCAGTCGAAATCCAGTGGTTTTTACTCAGCTTTGAATTTATTACACAAAAGCTAATAATGTTACATAATCTTATTTTATTCAAAATAGAAAATAAAAAGTGAAACTCTTCATCAACTCTTCTTCAATATTTACACAGTAAAACTTTCCTCTTTATACTGTGACAATCGTTACAAAAGTTTTCAATAATCTTTATACTGTTTAAATGATTTTAATTCATTCAAATAATTTACAGCTTGATTATATTCTAGTGTAGTATAATACCATTGAGTATAATAATACTGTGCATACTCTAATAACTGATGATATTCATACCATGCAGAGATTTGTCTTGACGTCCAATGATATTCTTCACTGGGATTTGAATTATTCTTAGAATGTGATGAAGTTTTCTTTGATTTGTTAGTCTTTCTCTTCACTATTACTTCTTCCTCTGTCTCCGTCTCCTCCTCTTCCTCCTGCTGCTCGTCTTCCTCTTCCTCTTCGTTCTCCTCGCCGTCGTCCCCCCCGCCGTCATCATCGTTAGCATTCTCCTCCTCCTCCTCCTCCTCATTGTCATCCTCGTAATTCGGATGTTTGTCAACTTTATTTATTCTATTTACAGCACAAGAATTGTTATTGATCATATCACCTTCGGGATAATTACCCATCAGGCTTACAAGATTACTTCTAATTTCATTTATACCATATGGAGGAGATTTATTGTCTCTGCTGGCTGAATTCTTTACAGATGCACGACCTCCACGACACTAATTTAAAAGAAAATATAAATAAAACAAACATTAGTCAGTGACGAATATGCATCAATATTCATTTATAATGTTCTCCAATTGTTTAGAATTAATTTACAAATAATCCTTATTTCAGGTAATAATTGGGAGGGAGGAAGGAAGGAAGGAAGACGAAGAAGCAACAAGCAGTTCAGTGAAATTACACATTTTTGTTGTTGTGCAAATTCATTTTCTTCAGCTGTACAATCTGACAAACAAAAGTGATGAGTTATTAGAATCATTTTCTTCCCTCCACGTTTCCCAGTGGAACACAGGGTTTCAAGCTAGTGGCTTGAAGTTTCTGTAGCAGTGGTGTTTATTTTTACAGGATGGGGTTGTTAGCCTCATGACCAACCTTTCCTCTTAACCAGCATTATTTCTGGCTTAGCGAGGTAAAGGAGTGCGTCTGTGGTCGGGGATCGATCCCAGGACCATGTGCATAGTCGGCGAGCGTCCTAACCGCTATGCCACCGACGCACATATTAGAATCATAGTTGTTGAATATTAATCAATGCATAAGTGAACTTGATTAAGGCTATTGGACTTATATAATAAAATACAATAATTTAAACAGTTGTCTTAGGCGGTGGGACAGAGATAGAGTGCTCGCCAACCACACACGTTATCCGGGGTACGATCCCCACCCAAACACCGATTAGCTGGTGATAAGCCCGGCAAGGAGGGAAGGCTGAGAGTGAGACTAGCAACTCCACCCGATAAAAATAAGCACCACTGCTACCAAAACTTTAAAGCTCTAAACTGGAAGACATATGTTCCACTAGGAACGCAAAGGATAAAGTAGAAACAGTTGTAATCAGGAAATTTAGTTAAATTCCTGACCAACTGCAATACTACGCTTCTGTAGAACTGATGCTTTGGAAGAAGAATTCGACTTTCTGTAGGAAATTTCCATGTAAAAAATGGATGTCCATGGAGATTCATTGTTAACAAAATCAAACCAAAAGTATAGAGAAACGAAGCATTACTTTTATCAAAAAAGAAATTTTACATCACCGTTGATTTCAAAGGAGATTCATCATCTTCGAGAACATTCTTTGCAGAAATACTAACAGTAGCATTCTCCAGTCGTCCACTGGTCTTCAGAAACCTGAAATACAAGATCTTACACGTGACTGCTCTTATGCGTAGTTCAGTTCACCCTTCCCTGTGGTGCCAGATATATTCCACAGTAGCTCTATAAGAAGTGCAATCATTGAATGCCTTGTCTAAGCTGATCATTCTGTCTTAACAAACTCCTTCAAAGTAATAAACAAAGTGTAGAATAACCTGTCGAAGATAGTAAGCATCACTGAAACTCTAACCATTCTGGGACTCTTGCATATAAAAAAACAAATTCATAACACCTTCTACTGCCATGGGGTGACAACAGTGTTTTCTGTTTGTCCATTTTTTCTACAGCTCTTTATAACTCTTGTATTCCTGTCAAACTCTTCTTACGTAATATCCCTCTTCCTTCCGTTTCTCTATGTGCATTGCGATTACAACTCATTCATTAAATTATTTATCCTACCGCATAACTCTAATACCCCTAATTCAAATCTACATATATATATTAATATTAACAATTATGATTATGACAACTCATCATTTGTGTTACCATTGTGCATATATGAAATTGAATGGCCTCTTCATTGAACTATCACTTATTTTCGTTATTTTCATTTTGTCTAAACCTCAAGCCATCATTACCCATGTTCTGGTGTCATGTTTTCATTTTCTTATCAATGAAATAGTTTTTTACACACTTGAAACATAGAGAGTAAACTAAAAAGGAAGGATTAAATTTCACAGTTCTCGATCTATATAACAGTCAGGATAATGGAATGCTTGTTAAGTTATGATTATAATATTTAAGCCTATAAATTATACCATTATATATATTTTGTCATCAGACAAAATTGTTCAGAGTATTTTTGATTGAACACTAGTCAGTGACTAGAGTAATGTGTATGTCTAGTCCTTTCTTTGGCTCAGACTGAATTCCATCAGTCAAGTTTACGGTGTGGCCACCATGCCACTAGGTGGCTCGCCATTACGGTTCATTGTGAATTGTTGGTATTACATGGCTAGAGGCAATCGGCAGGAAGCCCAGGCTTCGACCTAGGGTTTCAGGCTAGTTGACACTCGCCAGTCAGCAAGGCATATCTGCACCCTTGAAGGAACTCTGAGATTCGAACCCGCGTCACCCAGTGAGTACTGCAGACAGAGATGTTACCACTGAGCAGCTATTCAGGCCTGCGATTGACCTGTTGTAGGACTGACGAGTGCCAACTATCACGAAATCTGGGTTGAAGGCTGGGCTTCCTGCCGATTGCCTCCAATTACCTAATATCATCAGATCAATGTGCACCGTGATGGTGAGCTACCTAGAATGGTGGCCACATTACAAACCTGACTGATAGAATCCAGCCTGCACCAAAGAAAAGACTAGACACGTCACACCAGTTACAAGTGTCCAATCGAAATACCCACTACAGTCCTACAGGAGGTCGATCACGACCCCGAATAGCTCAGTGGTAACGTCTCCGACTGCAGTACTCACTGGGTGACGCGGGTTTGAATCCCAGAAGGGTGGGACATGAGTTCCTTGAAGTTGGTTGCAGATACGTCTTGCTGACTAGTGAGTGCCAACTAGTACGAAACCTAGGTCCAAGGCTGGGCTTCCTACCGATTGCCTTCAAATATCTAATATCATCAAACACTCAATATATCCCTGTACAAGTCGGGGACAAATTTCCTGGTTATCATATATCGCTGGAAGTCTTATTTAACTATTAATATTACACTTTTGTAAAGTAAAATAAAAAAAAATAAAAATACCAAGGCCCAATAAACACAAAAAGTGTATACTAAACAACATACCTCAGATCCCAAAAGATTTAAATACTTTGATAGCTGTGTGGATAAATCATTTGAAGGGGATGCTGACTTTAATTTTTCTCTGTTCTTATCTATTGTTTTACGAGTTGTTATCGCTGTTGTTGTTGTTGTTCTTTTCGCTCTTTTCATCTTCACTCTATCATCTTCATCCTTGTCTTTTTGTCGTTGAAACACTTCAGTTGATTTCTTTTCTATAGGATTTTTTAATTTTTGTTTTGTTACTGCTTTAGCCAATGGACGCGGTTGAATATTACTCATTTTCTTTGTTACTGTCACTAGACTGTCAACATCAACAGAACACTCATGTTTGGCTAAATTTGCTGGGATAGGATCTGTTGAAATGAAATAAGAAAAAGTGAGGGATAATTTGAACAAAAGAATTTATTAAAATCCATTTTTTTACAGGAAAAAAAGTATCAAGTTATATTTACTTTTTCCCCTCTCTCTCTCTCTCTTTCTCCCTCGACATTATCCTGTCTGATGATGACGATAACTAATACGCTGTAATGCACGCCACAAAATACTTCCCGAAGTCGACACTCTTCAGTGAAGTAGCGCCTATCAATCAAATCTTCAATGTGAAAATGAATTTGCGACTTACACAATTCATTCAAGCAGGTGAAATGTAATCACAGTTTCTATTCACAAATCAAAATTATTGAGATTACAATCATTTCATCCCCTTGATACCTACTATAAATGGGGTAATCAAGAAAGTGAGAATACATTTCCATAAAACTATATTGCTACCGACGGATTGAGATGACTAGTTTTTATTACTATTCGAAAGAACTAGTAGTGCCAACACTGATAGCCAGATCGAAGTGACCGAAACACCGGACAGCAGTTTCGCTCGCTTCGGGTCAACTTGATAAGCGGTGTACCCAGTCCGACTCAACTTAGACACATCTGAATCAGTTCAATCCACCCGAAGTAGTTTGTTAGTTCACAGAGAAGAACTGTGTATAAATATATTTATTTTATTCTTTTACATTCCCAGTGGAACACAGGGCATCAAGCTAGAGACTTGAAGTTTCGGTAGCAGTGGTGTTTACTATTACGGGATGGGGTTGCTACTAGCCTTGTGCCCACCCTTTCCTTTTTACCAGTTCTATTACTGGCTTAATGAGGTAGTGTAATGCATCTGTGGCTGTGGTTCAAACCCCGGACCCCATAAGGCGTGGTTGGCGAGCATTCTACCGCTCTGCTACCGATGACCAGTCATCTTTCGTTGACTTTGTTAAGTTCGCGTTATTGTAGTTTGTATTTTATGATTGGTGTAAGAGACAAGTACGCATCAAGACATATGCAGTGCGATACAACTGCGCATACTTCATTCTACAAACCGAATTGCTGTTCCCAGCTTTTAACCATATTTCTATTTATCTATAATCACTTACTGATGATATGGAGAGTCGTTGATCATGAAGGAGGAATTTAACAGTCCAGATCAGTGGGTAGATATTTCTTCGCAGCAGTATTTTTGAAACTATACTGCCTGTCGTAGGAACCAATGATAGGTAATACTGAGACTTTTCTGTACCATTGATAAGGCAACAAATGTTCACAACCGATTAAAGGAAGACAGTGTATTTTGCTGAAGAAAGACTTATTTCCATATACTGGCAATTGATTTAATAAACTTAATCTCTAAGATGCCATCATGAGTTCACAGTGTGGAATCCAACGCTCCTACTTCTTCATAATAATTGTAATAGGGATAATAATTATGGTTAGTGGTAATTGACCACAACTGTCAATAAATTAGAGGCTAATATATGCAATATTTCACCAGTTCACCAGTCTCCCCAACAGTCACCGACCTTTGCATGAATATCTTTTCAAGCATACTCACTCCTAAAATATGGTTAAGATATGTGGATGATACTTTTGTAGTACTAAAACGAGATCTACACAATTCATTCCTGGATAAACTAAATAGTCTATCTCCCAAAATTCAGTTCACTTCGGAAGCAGAATCAGACATCGGTGAACTTCCATTTCTAGACTGCCTAGTTAAGAGAAAGGAAAACGGACATTTTAGTATATCCATATTCAGGAAGTAAACCCACTCCAATAAATATTTAGACTTCAAATCATCACACCCCATCAGCGCAAAGATTTCAGTTGTTTCAAGTCTTCTTAGACGAGCACACTCTCTGATAACGGATGAGCAAGAAAAAGAAGAAGAAATATCAAACATCACTGAAACTCTCAAGCAAAACAATTCCCTAAGGAACTTCATCAACAAAATCAACACAGACATTAAGTATGGCCGAAAATGCATTCCGAAAACATGGACTTCAACAGTCGTCATTCCATATAGAGCAGAGACATCAGACGATATCAGAAGAGTACTCAATCAGCTCGACATTAGAGTTTTCTTCAAAACATCGGACACACTTCAAAACAACCTTGTCCATATAAAAGACCAAATCCCGAAAGATTCTCTATCTAATTGTGTCTACAAAATAAAATGCTCGGAATGTGATGCGATCTACATCGGACAAACATCTCGAGAAATCAAAATCAGAAGAAATGAAAACTGTAAAGCTTCTCTTCGACCACCAAGAAATCCAGTTGAACTGGAAAAACTTCAAAAATCATCAGCCATAGGTCTACATGCTATAGAATCAGGCCACAAAATTGATTTTGACAATATTGAAATAATCCAGAAAAACTTCAGAAATCACAAAGAACGTCTAATATCAGAAGCACTTCATATCAAATGGAATCCAAATTGTCTGAATAGGAATGATGGACTAAAACAGAATCTGACCTGGTTACAATACCTCCCTCCCCCATGAAGTGACAAAATCAACACAAATGTGATAAGCAGGTTCACTATGTAAACACACACTGCTTTTATAATTTCACACACTGATCAAACCTAACAATCTACACCTGGTTTTGTTATCTTTACCAATTCACCAACTTGACAACCAAAAATGACCCCAGACTAACGAACGATGATCAAGCTAGTAAACTTTGTTTTGATATAATAACAGACATACTATTACCTTTGATATTTGATCTTCATTGTTATTTTAAGTTTCAGTATGTCCTTTTAAGTTAAACTAAGTCTATTTTCTCACCCCTTAACTCCTTGTTATATACATGCTGAGATTTTGTTAATTCTGGTTTAATAATACTTTGATAAAGCTATTAACAGCATTAAATAGCGAAACGTCGGTAAAAACAGTATCGTTTTGTTTTTCATTCATTGGGAAATACAAAAACCTTTATTATAATGAATATCATATACCCAATGCCCAAATTTTTTCAAACCGTTAGAAGTGAACTTGGTTTGGACATATATAATATGCAATACTAATTGATAATTAAGACCAATTATAAGGTCAGTATAAGCACCAGTGTATATAAAATAACAATACATAACGAATTATATAAACGGCGTGATAGTACCTTTTTATATGACACTGAATGTAGCCTCTAAAGCCCTCGTCTAACCGAAAGTAATTACATATATCATAATAGAGCTTTACAGATATGAAATTAAGTTGCGATAGTGCAGATGCACATAAATTCTCCCAAACATTAACTCTAATCGTAAAAAAAACCCTGTGACAACTCATGATGTACTCAAGCACAGAATTCACTAATATGAAGTACACTTTAAAAACAGTGAAGAAGGTAAGTAAAGAGGCTATTAGCAAATAAATACTACTGATGTTTGAAACTTTAAAGGTAGAGCGAATAAATGTGAAATAAAATGTTGAGATCACTGTTTTTTTGATTTCAACAGAAATCAACTTATATTAATTCAGATTAACCAATGACAACTCATGATAGCTTATAAGAGATTAAGTTTATATAATGAAGCAGAGTGGCAAATTCCATTCCATACAGCCTGTGATGGCCAGTAAGTGGAAGTAAGTCTAATATCATAATAATAATAATTATTATAGCTTGGTACCCCACAGTATTTTGGTACAAGTATGGAATTTTCAGCACATGATATCGGTAGCCCAAATTTAGCAGACCGACCACTGATATCACGTGTATGTCGGCTGGGGATCTAACCGTGGACCATATGCATGGTCGGCGAGCGTCCCAATGACTGTACCGCCGACGCTTTATTTCTAGACAATATTTCTATGGCCAGTGCATAATTCTTAGAGTGATTCATTGCAAAATGACTACTCCGCGTAGAGAACCTTTAAATTAAAATTATAATTGACAATACATTGTAATGACACAACACTGTTCGATTTTCTTCAAGTTAACAGTAATAGGTTGAAGGTTTAATTAAAACTGACAACTTAAAAATCTCGATTGATACTCACCAGTATGTATCTATGTCAACTGTATTCACAGTTTGCTATTCAAATACATCATTGAAAACTTATTCTCATGGTTTTATAAAGGAAAAGTAAGATTCCTCCCGCAGTTCTATTCAAGAACATCTAGTCCACTATGGACACTAACCGAATCCGCAATCTAACTTCATAGCCATCTACAGAATATACGAGAATCTCACTAAATGAGTACAAATCAAACTTCTTTAAACCATAGAAGCAGTGGAAATCTACATGTTAAGTTCCAAATTCTGCATACAGAAGTTTTTGCGGTCACTTAATCTGTTTTAACACCTGATACCTAATTTATCTGTTATTTTTCTCCTCGCCCCCCTCTCTGATTTTACATTTCGACTCCTTATTGTTACTGTTCTTAGCTTGAATTTTCTTCAATTTTTGTTGAGTTTTACTCAATCCCATCAATTACATTACATAAGTACGCAATTTTCTCATTTAATTTTATTTCAGTTTCTACCCGATTAACGCTTTCTGTATTGCATAATTAGTCATCTAAAATTTACATTTCCAATGACACGCCTTTAGAAACATTCCTCTTCTGTCTAAGATAATTTATTATACACATATATGCAACTGTATGTGCATCGATGGTTCAGCGGCAGAGTGCTGGTCAACCCGACCATGCACGTGGTCCGGGGTTCGAGTCCCAACCGAAAAAGAGAGGAGGTTGAGCATGAAGCTGGCAACCCTCATCCCGTAAAAGGAAACACCACTGCTACTGAAATTTCAAAGAGAAAGCTTGCAGCCTTATGTTCCACTCGGAAAGAACTGACGGAAGACTATACTTGATGTAGCATATATAGTCAGGAAGTAATTGAAACAGAAATACACCATTACAAACATACAGACACACGCACGCACGCACGTACAAACAAATAAACAAGCTTACCAGGTAATTCACGAATTTCTCTCGGGCATTTCGCTTGTATCTTTTTTAATAGCTCACACTCATCACCTACATCAGAGACAATGATGATTGAGGCGCCATAACTACCTGGAACAAAGAATAACAATAATAATAGTAAAATATTATAATCAATTTGAGTAATGATCAGTTCGATAATACGTGTCGGCGTTCTGTCTCCTGTGTATGTCAAGTGGTATTATAAGGTGAGCAATATTGAGGTTAGGCATCCAGTGATTGCCAGTTAAAGAGTGGAAATCAATTGACACGGTTGTGAATTTACATCGATTGAGATGGTTAGGACATGTGTTGTGCATGTCTGTCTAGCCACCGCCTTCATCGACAGACTAAATGATATAGGATGGATTAAGTTGGAGAAGAGAAAGCTAGTGGTGGTCAAACCAAAACATGGTCTCATCAGTCAATGAAATCCAAAACAGTTAGTTTAAGTCAGCTAGCCAACCAGCCACGTAGGAAGGTGTAGACTAGCTTCCTGGTTGAAGTCCTCGGGATGATAAGAACCAGTGACAGCTGGAGACAATTCGTGATATAGCTCAAAATCGTTTTTAATGGCTGGCGCAGATACATCCACTCTTTGTGATTTATAATATGCAATAAAATTCTATGGTTCTTCCATATTACTGTTCTTTTTTCCCTACATTTCTGCTTATCACCTTATTTTTGAATCTCTGTTTACTCTCTTCTCTCACTTTGTATGCTACAAGGAATGAGTGTGTTAACTCAAACTGGTGCATATCTGTGTAAAGTTCTACGTTGAAACTAGCCAGTCAGTCAGTCAGTCAATAATGACAACAATTCAGTAGTTAGTATTTGGAGCTGGATATCGAAATCGAAAAATACCAGTGACGCTGAATTTATTCTAATATTGATTCTGAACCATATAGAAAGAGAAATTCAACGAAAAAAAATTCACAGAATGAAGGTAATGTATGCCAAAATAAAAATAACGTACCAAATCTACCAGCACGTCCTACTCGATGTACATAAGTTTCATGATCCCAGGGTACTTCTAAGCTTATCACAAGATTAACGTTTTGAGCATCGATACCACGTGCTGTCTAGACGTTTGATAAACAATAATAAGATAACATTTAGAAAAAAAATTGAGCAAATAATATCCTTTTCGATAATCCCCTATTTTTCCTCTACAATTATATATATAGAATATTCTAGAATAGTCGTCATTAACAATAGTGGTGTTTTTTAGATTACTAACGATTTGTTAAGATGAACGAGATTACAGTTCAAGAAAGATACTTGAGTTATAATAAGTATAAAAATGTAGTAGTAAATAGAATATCAAATAAAATTAAAGAAATTTCCACAACAAAAGTGAGGATCATTAGAACCTTGATGGCCTAGGTAAGGGTAGTGTCTCAACTAACTTCTTTTGGATGCATAAATTAGGCTTCTTAATGTGGATCCCAACGGCCTTAGCAGTATGTAGTAGACGAACTCTTAAGGTGAAGTTAAGATTAGATGGTAGGCAATAGATGACTTCGAAGGCCTGGTTAACATCAATCTTGTGTTCTGTATCCATGAGATGAGATTGAATAGACCTATGAATGACTTTTGTTTGTCCCTTACTGAAACACGCAGGATTATGTCCGGAAATCCGAAAAGAAACATCCCTTATTGTACAACCTTTGTTATAGGCTCCACAGGAGCAGTTAAATTGGTAGATACACATAGAAGAGGCGAAATTAGGCAGTTTATCTTTAAATGCCGAATGCACAATAGGAGTGGTTTTGAAGACAGCATAATTCAGTAACACTGAATGCTCTTTTTGCCGCCGTATTCACTGCGCGTTGTGTTAATATCTCGCTGATGCTATCCTCCAGGAACTGAAGTTGTAAGAAAACGGTCTTTGTCCCATCTTGACTTTTGATTGATATTCTTATCGATGAATTTTTCAGGATAACCGTTTTCACTCAGCAAGTGTTTAATAATAGTAAGCTCTCCATTAAGACATTCATCGGAAAAGAGTGCTTCTGCTCTGTGTACCAAACATTTTATTAGATTTCGTTTGTATTTCAAAGGCACGAAGCTGAAAAAATGAGTATACTGACTAGTTGGTGTTGGTTTTCTATATACACTTCTTCTTATTGTATCGTCCTCTTTTCTAGTCACAAGAACGTCTAGGAATGAATTACTAGGGTCTCTTTCTTTCTTAATGGTAAAATTTATTGCAGGATGAACATCATTAAATTTGTCCTGGATGATCTTTGCTTCATCCTCGTTTTTCATAATCAAAAATGTGTCATCCATGTTCCGACAGTGTGTGCGTTGGTGGTATAGCGGTTAGGACGCTCGCCAACCATTCACATGGTCCGGGGTTCGATTCCCGGCCTCAGATGCACTCCGACACCTCGCTAAACCAGAAGTAATGCTGGTAAAGAGGAAAGGTTGGGCATGAGGCTAGCAACCCCATCCTGTAAAATAAACACTGCTACAGAAACTTCAAGCCACTAGCTTGAAGCCCTATGTTCCACTGGGGAACGTGAAGAAAAAAAAATATACCGACAATAGAATTCAAGTTCATCAATTACATCTTTCAAAGCGCCATTCTCTAGTTTCGCAAGGAAAATGTCTAATAGAATGGGTCTTAGTGGTGACACCATTGCCACACCATCAATTTGTCTGTATACTTCCTTATTAAATAGAAAGTGAACGTTCATTGTGCATTTCAAGAGAAGCTCTTTTATGAAAGATATAGAAATACTGACAGTGATGTTTCGTCTTATGAACTCTTCACATACAAAGTCAACCGTTTCCATAAGTGGTGCACTGGTGAATAAGGCAGATACGTCAAATGATATCAAGCATTTATTATCAACATTTAAATCTTTTATCTTTTCAACAGATCCAAAAGTATCCTTTACGCTATCTTTCACCAATTTCAGTATGTAGAGGCTGTAAAAGTTTGACTGGTGAATTTAACATATCTAATACCTATCGAAGTGATAAACCATTTTTGTGCACTTTTGGCGAGCCATGCAATCTTGATGTGAACGTCTCAGTGGGTTTCAGTGATGCATACTGACTTTGTGAGATAAAACCTTGTTATTTCAGTCTTCTAAATGATTTAGCTAACTGTTTTCTCCATCGTTTCAATCGGATCCCAAGAATACAGTTTACTTGAACTTATTGCCCTATACAAAAATGAACTTATTCTATCAGTTTGAGATGATGCTGTTTAGATTTATGCTATAAGGTCTAGGTAAAACACAAGAGAAGAGAACTCATTCTAAGCATAAAATAGCGTGGACAACTGATACAACAATCTGGATACAATTTACAATGGAACTTAATGTCTTTTATTTAAGTAATTGAAAAGTTTTGCATGAGATAACAACTCGAAATTCCCCTCTACATGACTGTAGTGTGATATGCAACTTTGTAGAATTGAGTCTATAATTAGAAAAAATTGTATCGCCAATAATATAAACGGCAGAGTCATAGGGCAAGGAGGAGTGCATAATATTTAGGATCAAACAATAAGACTGAATCCTTAACAGACACACACACACACACCTGTATACACAATACATATTTTTAACAAACTCACTCACGATTATAGACACTCTAACGCCTTACTACTTCACATCGTTTAATTTATAAAACTAACAGGAAGCCATACATCTAGGTTTTGTGCTTGTTAGCACTCGTCAGCACAGCACATTTCCAACCTTCAAGGGAATGGTATCTTCTCTGTCACTCGCATTATACACTGCTGCACTGAAAAACGTTATCACTTAGCTATTCGGGTTCACGATAAGCCTTCTGTAGGACTCTAATAGACATAGGTGTTGATGAATGCTAACAAGTACGAAACCTAGGTGGTCCACTATGACGTCTTGACGACTACCTTTAACTATCTGAAATCAAGTCACAGTCCCCTAAATAGCTTGGTGATCACATTGTACACTTGACTGATAGATATCAGTCTGCACCGACATTAAGGACTACACTCAATTCATGACATTGGTTACTTTGTTAGTAATCAATCAATCCAAAGCTTATTTATAATAATAGCATACGATTGTGGATTATTTGATCTATAAACCGTTTTGATGGGAAGCCTTGAAATGTGATATTTTACCTAATAGAGTTTTTGATTGATACGAAGAATATCTAGTCGTTATATTGATGTAATGGGTGTGCACGACTGAAGGTGAAATGAAGATCTAACACACTATAGTCGAGTGTGTGAGCATGATTCCATAATCATTTAATTATTAGATATAATAATTGGAACAGTATTATTTACTGAAATACACATTTAACTAACCGATAAATTATAGAGAGCAAGACTCATGACCGTCGGTGGCACAGAGATTAGGATGCTCGCCGACAATGCACATGCTCCAGGGTTCGATTCCCGGTCACAGATGCACTCCTTTACCTCACTAAGCCAGTAATAGAACTGGCAAAGAGGGAAGGGGTTGGGTATGAGGCTAGCAACCCCATCACGTAAATAAATAAAACACAACTGCTACCAAGCCTCTAGCTTCAAGCCCTATATTGCACTGGGAACGTGAAGGGATAGTGAAAAAGACTAAATACAACGAACATTATTGATTAGAATAATAAACACTGAATTTATCCCATTGTTTGCAAACAATACCAGCTATTGTGAAAGAAGGAAGCTGCTTAATTGTCTTAATTGTCTACCAACTTATTCAGTTCTTTTATAGCTAATTTAGCAATTCTAGAGGAAATTAGACTACATACTACTTGATCCACTGTTATTAGTAATGTGAGCCACAAACCTATTGTGTGTGTGTGTGTGCGCGCCGTGGGGTTATTGACACCTATCTGGCTGCCTACACCACGGTTGGGTGGAGCGGAGTTTCAAACTTTCATCCATTTGGTTCAAAGTTGACGGATTAAACCAATGAGGCAGCACAGTTGTTCCACAGTAACACATACTACACTCACAGTGTTATTACTCTTTCATACAAAAAACAGAATACTTTTGCAAAAAAAAAAAACAGCCCAATAGATAATAAACTTACTAAATCTGTAGTAATAAAAACACGACACTGGAATGTACGTAGTTTTTTGAATGCACTAAAGCGTTCACCCTGGTCTAAACCACTCGATATATAACTGACTGGCCAACCACGTGAAGATAAGGAACTATGAAGGTCTTCAGCACTAAATTATTATTAGCAAAGAAAGAAAGTAAGTAAGAAGACGAAATGAAGCTAGCTATTATAAATGAAGATGTTGTGTCCCTAGATAGACAATGAAACTATCCAGATCAAAGAAACACTGCCCAGTGTGGCGTGTGCTACTAACAAGATATATCAGTAGTATATGAAGGGTGCGTTCATCGTCACACAAAAATGTTAAATAGCGGCGGAGAGAGAGGTTCAACGTTAATGCGACGAAATTAACTAGTATTGCGGTTTATGTACATTAATATTAGCAGAGAAATAGCGTCTTCTGATTGGTCGTTTTCTCGCTGAAAGTAAATCTGTTATCTCTTTGAGGCCGTTTCTCTGCGATATATATATATATATATATCTGCGAATCGTATCCACTCACACAAAGTCTTTGTTCTTTTTTTCTTAAGATCAATATTTGGGAAGTAAACGCTGACGTGAATTGCTGCCTAGCAATTTCGGCTAGCAGATAGCTCTCACCACACACCTCTTAAAAATCGTTTATATCAGGATCGTAGGTCAATTAATCAATGCCTCTGTTTGCATTCATAATCTAGTTTACTATTTATAAATAATAATGATAATAATAATAGAATCGTTAAAAACATGAGTGTTGTGATAAGTTTCAATAGTAGGATTCGCGTTCCTCTTTTGACCACAACTGAACGAACAGTCAACGAACTTGTTCTCGTCACAGGAAGGTCTTGGGATTTGATCCCTGGTGGTATCATGTCTAAAGAGTATAAAACTAGGATAAAACAGTTGGCTACTGCCCCCTACTCACTAGCTTTTAATGATCTCTCTAACACTCAGGGAGATAATGGTTCATGACGAGATGTAATGAATTTCAACCTCTACAACAACAAAAATTATTTATAAACTGAAAAATTTTAAAAAAAATCCACTATTTACCTGTTATGAAAATTTGTGAAAATTAAACACTGTTGAAAGTGAATAGCATCGAGTAATTTGGAGATAAATTTCATTTTAGCCAGGAATATTGAATTTAGAGAACGTGTAGCCGGTTGAATAAGATGAAAGAATTGTCGAACACCTATGTAAGGTAATTATTTATTATTATTACTTTTTATCAAATTGTAAAACAAAACGAGTTGTAAAGGGTATGCAAAAAAAGTAATAAAATTGGTGAAAAATTTAAATTGAAGTTATGAAAGCGTTATTCTCTGCTTCTATAGAGTTTCGAGAATTGGTGCGTACATCGGTTTAAAACATTTCCAACAGCCTGTTATAGACTTTCATCAACAGAGATGTCTACACAACACTCAAATACCGAGAATTAGATGGTCGGCTCTGACACCAAGAGATCTTTTGGATGCGGTTGTTTAATGTTTGTATGCGATTTGTGTCCTGAGTTCTTGATATACATCCTAATCTTTGAGTAATTCTTCAGTTTTTTTGGTGCATTGTTCTTTGTTCATGACTACTGTGGTTCTTCCTTTGTCAGCTGGTAGAATGAAGATGTCCTTCCTTCCTTCCTTCCTGTTTTTCAGCTTTTTCAGGGCCTTTAGTTCTTGAGAGTTGAGTTAGGTGTGTTGTTTCTTCTATTTGACAATCAGTACGATTGTTTGACGTATCTCTTTTTGTGTTTCCTCCTTTAAGTTTGATGATTTGAGTGGTGATTCAATGACAGTGAAGAAATCAGTTTTCGAGGCATCCTCAGTGTTGTAGTTTAATCCTTTTTGTTAGTCGTTGTTTTGATAGGTAGACTATACAGTCAATAGGTGTATTGTCTGGTTGTTGTTTTCTAATTTTGGCTAGCTTGGTTGTGAGAACTTTCCGTCTTTGTTCTTTGCGTTTCCTACTTGACAATGCAGTTGCAGTGTTCCTGATTAAGGATTTTCTCTCGTTTTTTTCTTTTTGGACATCCATTATTTCTTGATATTTATTAATCTAATGATGTGCATTTGTAATCATTAATTTAACCATTCGTCTTTCACATTGTTCGGCTTATTTCCATCCCATTGGGTAGTTGACTGGTAGTTTGAATCTGACACTGGTTGATAAGATTTGGTGACGAAGGCATTCATGGAGAAAGAATAATTGTCCTCTGGTAGATCCTTGTCTTTTGGCGAGGTCTTCCCACTTTCGAGCAGAAAAAAGCGTGTTCCGCTCGTAAGATTTAGATATGATGGAGAAGATTTGTACATCAAGTGGATGATTTTGATGTCGTTGTGTTCTCTGAGCTGGCTGGCTGGTTTATTTGCGAAGCTACAACTCCATCAGAAAATCATCCACCTGAGGTACAAGTCTTCTTCGGCATACGAAGCGATCCAGTCAACAAATATACAGTAGGGAATGGAGATGGATTGAATACTCCCTGAGGAGACAATCAAATAACATCCTACGCTATATAGACCATAGTGTCGGACGCTAGTGGGAAGCGACGGGTTGGGTGTCTAGTGGTGTGAATGAAAGCTAGCTAAAAGTTATGGCATAGAACCAAGTGGAATGCAGATTTGCTATTCAAGGCCCCATGTTCCGCTCGAAACACACGGAATGAATAATTCAATAATCATGATAATGAAATAGTTGTAGCGTTGAGTGAATCATATTTAACCTCAACTGAACTTCAGATTATGTGATTAACACGAGAATCGAATAGGGTAGTCTTAGTTAAAAATGATTTTACTCTATGTTTCAAAAGTACAGCAAATATTATTGTCTGAATTCTTCAAAGAAGAGAGGAATTCGTTAATTTCAAAGTCATATAACCACAAACGTTAATATCTATTTCGTTACAATGTAACGGCGGGACACAAGCATATCTGCCGACAGAATTACTTACTGGTCATCCAGTGTACAAATATAGACAAAGTGTGTCTACCAAATATTGAAATTACAATTAGAATATGCCTTCGTTTCATGTTTTCTATGTAGCTTGACTACTAAACATTTTTCTAAATGATATACATATTTTAATATTTACCGATATACTACTTAGAGAACTTGTCAGTAGCATAATTCATAACTATGCTAAAACTAATAGAAAATTCTTAAGTATTGGTTTTGTAGGGATTTTGTTTGATTGTTGTTTTCCAGTGGTTCTCTAACTGATGTTAGCTCATGATTAAATCCTCCATGCAATCAAATAATAGAAAATTGTAAGGTACGTGTATGCACTAACAGTGTATCATTCCTACATTTGCATTTATGCTGAAAGACTAACGTGAATTTATTCCTCACTCTGAACACAAAAATCACTAAAGCATATTGAGTGTTATGAAAAGTGTATATGAGATGTTAGACTTTCCGGGATTTAATTGATTTTCATGGCAAGTTTCGCCATTAAGCGACATCATTCAGAGAATTACTGAAGACTAGAACGTGTTGAAGAATTATATTTCCCCAAGTTTAGAACTCTTCAATGACCAACTCACTTCGCAACCTGAAAAACCTAGGCTCAGTCCCTGATGATGTTAGTTACGACTGTATGTAGTGCTGAAGAGTCCCAAACTAGGACGAAACACCTATACATTATTTTTTCTGATTTTTTAAAACTGATATCAGTTTATAATGAAGTCTACTTTGTTACTTTTCAAAAATATCTTGAACTTAGCTTTAAATGAGGGAAACAGTCGTTCAGTGTGCTTAGATTACCTCGATCTGGCTGGGGTTGATATGAGTAGTATACAACTACTACTCATCTCAATTAACCAGTAGTAGTATATACTGTTTAAATCAATTAAACCAATTGAATACAAGAGAAAATAAATAGTAAAGCTGTTTTTTTTCAATTACCTATCAATGCTGGATCTTTTACAGCTAAACGTATAATCACTGGATTATTCATATAACGTGGTAAATATTCATTGACTAAATAATCCGTGTATGTAGCTGATAAGGCTAACATTTGTCTGAATGTTGGTAGACACCAATAGATATAATTAATATCAGCTGGGAAAGCATTATTTGCACTCCCACCAGTCAGTTTCGCATCAGCCCCACCTGATAAGAGTAGATCAGCTTCATC
This sequence comes from Trichobilharzia regenti, assembly GCA_944472135.2. Lineage (NCBI taxonomy): Eukaryota > Metazoa > Platyhelminthes > Trematoda > Strigeidida > Schistosomatidae > Trichobilharzia > Trichobilharzia regenti. Next base: position 64,567,563 of record OX235263.1, read on the forward strand.
TAATATAAAGTGTTTGACACTATCAGTTGACATATAACCAGATTCTATTAAATAACGTACACGTCCAGGTGTACCGACAACAATATGACAATCTGAAAGATTTGCTAGATCATCAGACAAAGGTAAACCTAAAATAAAAATGATAACAATAATAACAATAGTCATAAAAGGGATAAGTAAAGTTTTAGGTAAAATGTTACCGACTCAGAATACTAATAAATAAAAATTGGAGAAAAAGACTAGACTGGAAAGGTCAAGGTTTATCGAAACTTGACCTTCAAGAAGCAATCAAACTAAGGAAACGTTATGAAACTCTATTCTTAGTTAATTTACATCTGTCTCTATGGATTTGATGAATGAGAGCACCATGATGACCGAGTATTTTACCAATTTTTTTATATATTTGATTACAGCTTGATTCCACACTGTATTTTTGGTATAAGTATGGAATTTTCAGCATGGATATCGGTAGCCCAAATTTCGCAGACCGACCGTAGATATCAGGTGTGCGTCGGCGAGGGATCGAACCTCGGACCATGTGCATGGTTGGAGAGAGTCCTAACCACTGTGCCACCAACTACTGTAACAATAACGGATTCATTGGAGTCCCAATGACTCATGTGTGTGTGTGTGTGTGTGTGTGGGAGGGGTGATTACAGTAAGACTGTGGTGAGGGCTGACTGCTAGCCAGTTGTAGACAACAATTTACGTCAATGTTTATGCCCCAAATCGGGATCATGAGAAAAAACAATAACAAAGCTTAACCTTGAGAAACTTATCAACCAATCACAGAAGACTAAACGTGTGCAAATACGATTCGCAGATAAATGGCTTAGCTTTCTAAGAAGCGGTCACAGGCGGTACAGAACAACCTTCAACAAAAAGACAACCAGTCAGAAGACGTCGCTTCTCTGCTAGCAATAATGCTAAGAATAATGTAAATAAAAATCTGCAAATATCTCTTGATTTCCTGAATAAACGATCTGTTAGCTGGTCGTTGTCTACTGTCGTTACAACACAATATAACCTTGCGAGAGATAAATATTGCTGTAGATACAATTTATGCCATAAGAGAAAATCCGTTCATGAGGGCAGGTACAGATAGTATTTCACTTATTTCCTAGATAATTTTTTTCAGTAAATCTAATCTGTTTTTGTCAGATATCCTAGGGCTCATCTATTGTTGGCCTGTATAGATGACAGCAGCGGTGAATGAAAACAGTCTGGTCTCTACAATGCAATGGTATCAGCAATGTGGAGATGTTATATGATGGAAATTAGTGAGGATTACCACTCGTATAGTCTAGGAGTAGCAAGGACTATAGAGGATATTGATATAACTGACTTCAGAGGGAAGTATAATAGAGGAACCAGAAGAGCTAATTAAATTTGCGGTGGCTAGAATTTACGACACTTCACAGACTAAGGATTTTTTTAGAAACAATACCCAATGGAAGTACCATCGTAATAATTCCAACAATTCAGCACTTGGTTATGCTAGGGATGATGATACATACAGATGAATGGAAGGAATATGACCGAACTGCCACCCTTCGGTTATTCAAGTGTTGGTTTGTAGGGATTTGATTGGCTACAGGATTTCATCTTCAGCTGACATCAGTTAGAGAACCATTGGAATGGCTAGGGGTCGCGCAATATCGTGAATTGGCAGAAGTTAGAATTCATGTTCCATTGGATTGGGTCCCAGTGGCTGAATGGTATACGAGCTCGCTAGCCTTGTAACCAGAAGGTCCTGGGTTCAAATCCAGTTGTTGTGAATGCGTACTGATGAAGAGTCCCAAACTAGGACGAAACAGTTGGCTGTCCAGTACTCCCAGATTTTCCAATGGTTCTCTAACTGATGACAGCTTTTGATGAAATCCTGTAAGATTTTGGTTATGTTCACTACCGTGTGTACCACTTCGATTTTGTGGATTCAGTCACAGGCAGTCACACAGACAACTCTGTCGAAGAATTTTAGGGTTATCTGAAGAATAGAATCAGAAATATCAATCGATCTCAAGACATCATGATCTACAGTTACCTGAATGAGTACTTGCATAGCAAGTGAAGTGACTTTTCTATTGGTTTTCCATTGGTGAAACCGGGAAACATTTTTACAACAAATAAGAGATAATTATTCAGTGTAAAACCATGTTTTTAATGTTTTCTAAATACATTTCAACGATTCTGCGATTTTTTTGCATCTCAATTCTAACTGGTTGTTCAGGGTCACTGTGTCTATTGGCTGTTATATTATCTTAACTTAGCTGCTGAACTAATATTTAACATGGAAGTTATTAAACTGAGTCCTTCAATGATTCAAAGATGCAGATATAGAGTAATGTTAGCTAGTATAGTATTGGGTTAGGAAAGTGTTAGAAAGTATGGTCAAACCAGAAACACGGAATCAACTCATGTTAAATCTTTGACTGTTGGTTTGAGTCAGTCACGTAGGTCGATGTAGATTGACTTGTTGGGATACTCGAGATGCTAAGAACTATTGAAGTTGTTGGTGAGACGGATCAAAGCAGCAGTTGTATCCACCATGATCCAGCCATCCTAATTATTCTCCATTTAATTATTTTAGTCATAAACACCCCAGTTTATCGTAGATTTTTTTTGAGTCTTTTTCTACCTTTATGTGTACTTTGATGAAGTGTGGTAAATTGAACGGCTGCACTTTTGTGCAGATTTCCCAATTTAGTAGACAACTAGTTTACACTACCCATCATGGTTAGCATAGAGAAAACGCAAGGGTGTATACACTTCGGTAACAGAACATCTAGGGAATTCAGGACATTCAGCTCCATTTGAAAAAAAGTCCTTCAAAGTCATAGAGAAGATTCGATCAAACCTAGCAAATAGAGTGAAATCTAAGCATCTGGCTGGGCATCTGACTGAGGCAATGGTGATCCAAAAACTCAAGCCATTCTATGTGTTCAAAAGAAATACGTCCAACCAGTGTCCCTACCGTGGCCATCATGAAAAGTTAGTCCAACCAATTATGATTATCCTATGTACCTTTTCTCATCCAACCTTCCTGTTTATTTCTGTTATTTTTACGTTTTCAATTCTTATCTGCATTACTAGATTTGGTTGAGGTTTTCTTATATTTTTATATATGTCCGAATTTCTTACCTATTTTGTTATAACTACATCCTTAATTCGTAATTTGTACAGACTGACCAGTTTTCCAGTAATTATTATCTTATTTTTTAAAAAGGATTATCTACTTTATTCCAGAACAGACAGTACTTATAATACAGTATGGAATTCTCAGCATTTGTCACAACACATTGCATCTGATTTACTTAAAATATAAAAATAAAATTAAAAATTAAAACAAAAGTAACCAGGGGAATTTGTCCACGTTTACAATATAAAGTCAAAAATATTCGAAGCACGAATTGAGAGTATTAAATATGACGATAATAATAATAATAACAGTGAGTTTGTTTCAAACAGTATTGTCGATTCAATTTGGAAATTTTAGCATGTTATACATTATTGGATCTAATGTTCTGTTGATATAATATAATGAGGGGAAATACAAAATTAACAGTTATAACACAGCTTAAATGATGCTCGGATTTATGAAAAAAAATAAGCAAAAACAAGAAATTGAGAGGATTATAAATATAAGAAATACAATAACAATGAAGTTTGGTACTGTAAGGGTGGAGGAAATGGTTTAATTAGTAGTGCAAAGAAGGTTAGTTAGTTCATGCCTAACACTATTTTCATCACATAAAGTACGTGCTGCCAAATATGATGTAGTGGGATTTTTATACTTAGATGTACGTGCATAAAGTCTTTTGAAAAGACTTCTCTATTTTACCTGTGGAGACACAAGGTTGGAGCTGCGAGTAGAGTGGGTGCTCACAGTCTGACAAAATCCCTTTAGCAAATTCGTTGTATGACATCAAGTGCCTATCAGTGACAATGTCAACAATATGGCCCAATCGGATACCACTCGTCCTACTGACAGCTAGTCTTCCGAGTTTTACGAAGTATTATATAGTCTTTTTTAAGCAATCCGGGAAAGAATAAGGGTGAACAGTAAAGGAGAATAGGTAAAATACATGAGTTGACAAATTGTAAAAGAAGTGTTTGGGTTATGGCTGAGTGCCTTAACTTCTTAATGTAAAAGGTCAGACGAAATATTCTTTTAGAAATCGCTAAGACATAGGAAGACCAGGATAGGTCCAAAGAAAGTATTAATCCAAGATACTTAACTTGAGACTTGATTTCTATATTGATATCATCAATTTTGCAAGGGTCATAGAAACCAACGGCTTTATTTAACTTTCGTTCACATGGGAAACTGAAATTAACAGTCTGACATTTGGAAGGATTTAGTTTAAGGCCGTTAGACGAAGACCATTTGCTAATTCCTGATAGAAAGCTGTTCGTCTTAGTACAGTCAAGCTGGGAGTTAACAGACATTGTGTCTTTTCTGACCGATCTTCATGATTATTACACTTAGTAATCTTATTAATTTGACCTCCAACCGGAAATAATTCTGGAACTTTCTCACACATTCAATATAAACACACGAATGTACAGCCTAGTTGGTGACTTTGTCGAAAAAATAGTTTTTTTTCGCTGCAATCGTCTTTTTAATAATTTGAAATCATTTCGGAAAATCTTCTGCACCCAGAGTAAAGAACGAAATTAGAAAATTTCGACACCAATGTTCGTTTAATCAGTTGTTTTATATATATATATATATATATAGGTCAAAAACTTGGCGCATCATGAAATGCACTTCTAACAGGCTGCTGAAAACTTTTATCATATTATTTTAAAGGATTTTTCGAATGCCTCTGAATGTCCTGAATTGACCCAAAGTTCTGTCACTGAACTATTTACACATTTTCATTCTCCTCTTACTAGCCAGGCTGGATAGTGTTCACGAGCGCATTTTTTAAGTTGGCTCATGGTACGGCATTTTAATTCGTAATTGTAATTTTATTAATTTGACCTTTGATTGGAAATTATTCTGGAATTTTCGCACCCATTTATTATAAATACACGAATGTAAAGCTATCTAGTTGGTGACTTTGTCGAAAAGAAAATTTTCTTCGAGTACATTCGCTGTAGCATGCGCCAACTTAAAAAACGAGCTTGTCAACACTATTCAGCCTAGCTAGTAAGAGAATGAAAACGTGTATGCAGTTCAGTGACAGAACATCTGGTCAATGCAGAACATTCAGCGCCATTCGAAAAATCCTTCAAAATAATATACAAGATCCGATTAAACCTATCAAAGGGAGTAAAATTAAGGCATCTGGGCATAGCCGAAACACTGGCCATCCAAAAACTTTCTACCATACTGAAGATTCGATGGTCAGAAAGGATTAGCAATAAGAAACTCTTGGAACGAACCAATCAAGAGCTTATTGTTCAACAACTATGGTAAAGAAAATGGAGATGGGTTGGACACACGCGTGTCAAGCCATCACCCGAGTAGAACTCGAATAGGGAGTGACAAGTTAGGTAGGCATGAGTCCGAGGATGACATGGAGGAGATCATGTAATCAGGGGAGGTGTGAGCTTAAGAGGACTTCAGAGAAGAGGGAAAAATGGAAATGTACTGCTGAAGGCTTATGTTCCACCAGGAAACCAAGGGATAGTAACATAATAATATAATTCTGAGTTGTACAACCAATCATATACCAAAATCAGATATCATTGCCTGTTGTTCGCTAACGTTTATCACCTGAAATCAGTGTCTGGTTATACCGACACCTTAACGTTGATTGACAGATTTAAATCATTTATCAGAATTTAATTGGTGGATGGTGACTAGCAGTGGAATCCAAGATAACGCGTATTTCGTCCTATTTGGGACTCGTCATCTGGATGTGTCTGCATTTCACACTCAGTCGGTGATGATGTTCCCACCGAGGCTCGAACCCAGTGCCCATAGTTTCACACGCCAAAGCGATATTCACTGAACCACTTGGGCCACGACAGCCACCATCTCTTGCGCAACGGGTCATATTAATAATTTAATTGAATATTAGATTTTCCCGTCGATTGACTGGACCAAATAGGACGAAATGCGCTTTATTCTGCATTCCACTGCTAGTCAAAATTCACCAATTAAATTTTAATTACATGTCCAGATATCGTCGAAGCATCTGCACAAGAAGCCAACAGACATGTCAACTTGAGACCAAGCACTTCGGTCCAATCATCAATCGACGGGAAAATTTAGAATTCAATTAAACATTTATCAGAATGATATATATTTGGACACCTTCATTATTGGTCCTAGACGATTCAAAGATCATATACAAGACTTTATTATTTATTATTACTATGATTTGAATAAAATAATAATAATAATTTACGCTTCAACTTACCACCAACAAATAGATGACACTTTAAATCAGGTATATGACAGCCTAATTTTTTAATAACCATTTGTGATTGTAAGGCAATTTCTCGTGTAGGCGATAAGACTACAGCTTGTATACTCCTTTCTTTCACATTAATCGATTCTAAAATGACAACAGCAAATACAACAGTTTTCCCAGTACCAGATTTAGCCTATGATTTTATAGAAAAAGAAAGAAAAGAAAATCGATTAGAATATTGAATAGTCATTTCATTATTATTTCAAAGGATTATAAAATATAAATATAAACATGGACAAGAGATATTGATATTTAATCCGATTGACGATGTTCAAAAAGGAGGTATATAGAATAATTCAGCTGTCTAAATCCTTTAATCTTATTGATTGCGTCGGTGGCACAGTGGTTAGGACTCTTGCCGACCATGCACATGGTCCGACGTTCGAGCCCTCGCCGACGCACACCTGATGTCTATGGTCGGCCTGCAAAATTTGGGCTACCGATATCCATGCTGAAAATTCCATACTTGTACCAAAAATACAGTGTGGAATCAAGCTGTAATCAAAAATATTTAAAAAAAAAATAAAATAAATTGATAGTAGCAATAATAATGTCTGTCTGTCTGTCTGTTTTCGACATAGAACTTTGCACAAATGTGCGGAAGTTCAAGTCGCCACATTCCGTGTAGCACGCGAAGCAAGAGAAGAAAGTACAAGAAAAGCATAATAGAAACAGTGAGCAGAGGTGTGAGACAAAGGAGTAATAAAGAAATACAAAACAGTTCCATTGAAGATCATAAGTCACAAGGAGTGGATGCATCTGCGCCACTGAGAACGATTTTGAGCCATGTCACCAATAATAATAATAACTGATATGGCATTCTGATCTTCATTCATTCGATTTAAAATTGAGGTGGCAGAACAAGGCTTATCCACTGATGACTACGATATCATCTACATACCTTCTATAAAGTGGCACATTTTCGATGAAATCCTCCGATAAACTCTCAATGTACGATATATAGATAGATATCTGCTAAGAGGGGCACTAATGAACTTCCCATAACAACACCATCAATCTGGCGGAAACAGACGCCTTCAAATGCAAACCTAACATTGTTAGTACATAGAAGTAATAAATCCCTTAACTAAGATATAGGGAACGGGATGAACAAATTGCTTGTGGAAATATAATCACACAAAATGTCAACTGTTTTGATCATAGGTACATTAGTAAATAGCGAGTTTACATCAAAAGAGTACATATTCTTGTTCAGAATATTTATATTACTATCGTCAAGATCATCATTAAAACCATCAGATCGTAAATTCCCATATATGTATGAGTTGCTAAAAATAGATAAACCCAATAATCCTCTACATCCTATATTGTCAGTGTGCAAATTCCCAAGGCATAAACTTGCTAAATGGTTAGTAGAATTATTGTATCCAGTCAAAACACAATTCTGTAAGTATGTGTTAAAAGATACATTTGAATTGGTTGATGATCTTGACGATAGTAATAGTAATATTCTGAACAAGAATATGTACTCTTTAGATGTAAACTCGCTATTTACTAATGTACCTATGATCAAAACAGTTGACATTTTGTGTGATTATATTTCCACAAGCAATTTGTTCATCCCGTTCCCTATATCTTAGTTAAGGGATTTATTACTTCTATGTACTAACAATGTTAGGTTTGCATTTGAAGGCGTCTGTTTCCGCCAGATTGATGGTGTTGTTATAGGAAGTTCATTAGTGCCCCTCTTAGCAGATATCTATCTATATATCGTACATTGAGAGTTTATCGGAGGATTTCATCGAAAATGTGCCACTTTATAGAAGGTATGTAGATGATATCGTAGTCATCAGTGGATAAGCCTTGTTCTGCCACCTCAATTTTAAATAATAATAATAATAACAACAATAACTTCAAAACTTCTGATTACATTCTCAGGATTTATTAGAACGGACAGCCGTGAAGGCATAATTGATGCAAGCACTTAGCATGATAACTTTACTAGACAATTTTTGAATTGGTTGTGATGTTGGATTGTAAAATAAAACGAGCAGAAGCAGGTAAACTGCACACTAGTGTTTATAAAAAGATAATGCATTCTAATAGATATTTAGACTTTAATTCATCTCATCCGTTATCTGTCCGTGAAGGAAGATTTAGTTCAGTGTCTAACAAACCGAGCAGTAGCATTAAGTAGTACAACAACAAAAAGTCTAAGTGATGAAATGAAACAGATATAAGAAGTGTTGGTGTTAAATAACTAAATATCCTATAAAATTCATTTGGAAGAAGATCAGAAAAGGCCAAAATAATGATAATAATTATTTGCTTTATTCCAGAAACAGTACTAGTGGTACAGTGTGGAATTTTCAGCACATATCTACAATATTGCATCTAATTTCATCAAACATTTAAAAGGAATATTTCAAAAAATAAATATAAAAACAAAAAAATGATTAAAAAAATGCGGAAAAAATGCCAAGAAGTAGAAAGGAAAATAAACAACATAATAAATAATCTCTCACTATTGGGTAGTGGAAGCTATGATATGTTTATGCGTGGTGAACAGTAAAGCTATAATAATGCAAGAAGTTATGAAATGGTATTAAGAATGTAGCTGAAATATAAACGCTAGTAAATGACAAACGTGTAAGGGAGTACCGCAGTTACAACACGCCAACATGTCATATAGGCAATTCACAGTTTTCCACACCCTTCACAAAATATTACACAATTTTATTATTTCAACATGTTGCAAGTGAAATTTCAAGAAGTTGACACGATTACAGTTACCGTTTACAGGCAGTCCAGAATGATTAGTGATATGTTAAACGGACAACTTGTTAAGCCGAAAACTGCAAAGATAGACTGATGAATGACAAACAGTAAATCTGGTACTTAGTGGTCAGTCAGTCACTCATTACTGTCCAATAGAAACCAGCATAGGGCATTCAGAGAGAGGAGACACACAGAGAGAAAGCTGTGTTATTTTTATACTTATCCTTTCAATATCTTCACAAGTAGTCGCTTAGAGTGGTCAGTCATCCCACAGAATGACACGCTTAGCTTCTTGGGTGATAGGAATGAAATAAAAATCGTTCAAAAGGATTTCAAATGTTTGTGATTTGTGCTCATACAACAAAGAGATAGTGATGTTTTTTAAACCCTGTGACAAAATAGTTGTGATTACAATCACAGATATTAAGCGATTATATATATATATATATATATATATATATATGTATATATGTATATATTCACAAAAGTGAAATGTATAATGCGAACTTACGACACAACCGAACTGGTTGACAGGCTATTCTGCCTAGGGGAGTTAGAAAACCCCTATTTTCAAGCAAGTGGTGTATATGGGCTCTAAAATCCGAACAAACTGAATAGAGTATAAACCTATTTTGGTCATCAGCATCCATAGGAACGTAGCTCCTGACGCTGCGCCACTACCTTGTGGATCAGACTTCAAGAAAAAGGCTCGAGCGGGGGGATAACCCCATAAGACAACCACTTGCTTCAATCTGGGTAGTATCTCAGCCCTAGCACAAGATACGATATGTATTATATATATATATATATATATATATATATATATATATATATATATATATATACATATATATATATATAATCAGTGATGAGCAGTGGTTAGAACAGTTAGCGATTTCGGTTAATTTATGCTTCAAAATACAACTAATTTCCAGTACATTAGACATTTGGATTGTCAAACAAAAATAAAAATTAGTCTGAGTTATTGTTTACTTCATCAAAATGATCCATAAATGTTATGAATAATCAAAATTGTAACTAGGGGGGGGATGAAGATTGATAAGTATTGACAAGGGTTGCGTAATATGAACTAGGATGCTAATGGAGACATGTGTCCAAGATAGATTGCGTAATAGGTAGAAAGAGTAAATAGTGGGTTTGTTAAGATAAAGATGTCATACAAAAAAAAATTCGAAAATAGTATTGGGAATTATACCCAAGATAGAAGGGGGGATGAAGAAGTTTCTTCTGTGTACATAAATCAGGCTTTTCTATCCGAATCCTTAAGGTCTCAGGTAGTGCAAAATATGCGATAGCTTACCCCTTTCGTGAGACTTCTTTTGATTTTGTAGATAACTTTGAATGAATTCTCCATGCATATTGAGTGATCAGTATGTTTAATTACAGCACATCCTTATTGATCCACTGTTACCTTTTTGTAGCTAAGCGGCATAATGTCCTTTGACTCTTTTGAATAAAACATGCATCGAACGACTTCTATATATCCCATTCCACACGAGCAAGTAAATTGGTAGATACACATAGAATTGGTCAAATACGATAGTTTCTTCAGCACCTCCAAAGATAAACTATCGCATTTGACCAATCCTATGTGTATCTACCAATTTACTTGCTCTTGTGGAACGAGATATATGGGTCGTTTGATGCGTGTTTCATCCAAAAGAGTCAAAGAACATTATCCCACATGATTATGAATAGTTAACAGTGGATCAATAAAGAGTGCTATAACTGAACAAATATTCAACACTGTTCACTCAATATGTAAGGAGAATTCATTCAATTTCAAAACAACCCTTCCGTTGAAAACGGTAAGCTACCGCATATTTTGCACTGCCCGAGGCCTTAGCGATTCGGATGAAAACTTCTGATTTATGTACACAGAAGAAACTTCTTTATCCCTTCCTTCTGCCTTCCAAGGTCAACTGCTTCGTTATTAGTACTATTTTTGAATTTTTTGTATGACACCATTATCTTAAACAACCCATTATTCAATCCTTCTACCTATTACGCAATTTATCTTGGACACGTGTCTCCATTAACATCCTATTTCATATTACGTAACCCCTGTCAATACTTACCAATCTTCACCCCCTTCCCCCGAGTTACAATTTTAATAATTCATAACATTTATGGATCATTTTGATGACGTAAACAATAACCCTGACTAATTTCTATGTTTGTTTGACAATTTTAATGTATACACACACACACATTTGCTTACTTGAATAATTAAATCCAATCCTAATTTACCCATAGGGATAGCTTTATATTGTATAGGTGATGGTCGAATGAAACCAGCATCTTGAAGTCCACTTAGAACCGGTTTAGATAATTGTAAATTAGTAAAATGTATACTATTAATATTAATTTTACACTTTTCATTTGATGTATTACAATCATCATTATTATTATCATCATCATCATCATCGACTTCAAAAATATCAGCAGTTCGTTCTTGTGGTTTATTGATTATATCATGCGCCAAACATGGAATATCAGTGTCGTCTTCTGCTGCTGCATCACCATTTGAAGTATCCAACGTTTCATTATTGTCATTCAATTTATTCCTTATTTTCTTATTCATATCTAGTTAAATTGAAAAGTGTAAATAATATAAGGAAGGGTTGAAAATAAGTCAGACAACTTTATTATATGTATTCCAGGAAATGATATACTGCAAGATAAGTCTACATGCATAGAAGTAAAATAAATGCTATTACTGTTTACAAGATTTCATCATGAGCTGATATTAGTTAGAGAACCATTGGAAAACCTGCCTAGAGTACTGGACAGGTGTCTCGTCCTAGTTTGGGGCTCTTCAGCAGTACGCACAAACCGGGATTCGAACCCATGACCTTCTGGTTACAAGGTGAGCTAGCTCGTAGACCATCGAGCCACTGGGAACCGATCCGATGGACAGTCCATGAATTCTAACTTCTGCCAATTCAGTACAGTGGGTGCGTACTGATGAAGAGTCCCAAGTTAGGACAAAACACCTGTCCAGTAATCCCAGCTGGTTTTCCAATGGTTCTCTAACTGATGTCAGCTCATGATAAAATCTTGTAACCAATCAAATCCCCACAAACCAACACTTGAATTGTTTATTTTATTCCTTTACACGTTCCCAGTGTGGAACATAGGGCTTCAAGCCAGAGCTTTAAAGTATTTATTTTTACGGGATGGTGGTTACTAGCCGCATGCACAGCCTCCCCTTTTTACCAGTCTTATTGTAACCACAGAAGACAAAGGCCAGGCAACAAACCGTTTATTGAGAAAATCAACAGATATTTATAGATTTTTATGTTTATTATTATTGGAGTTATGTTAGCAGAGTAGCAACGTCTTCTGATTGGTTGTTTTCTTGCTGAAGGCTATTCTGTCATCTATTTGTGGCTTTTCTTACAAAGCCAGGCTATATATCTGCAAATCGTATTGGCACACGTTAAGTCTGCTGTGATTGGTTGGTAAGCCCCTAAAGGTTAAGCTTTGTTATTGTGTCTTTTCTCATGATCCCGATTCAGGACGTAAACATTGACGTCAATTGTTGCCTACAATTTTGGCTAGCAGACAGCTTTTACCACATTATTACGTGCTTAGCGAGGTGTAGGAGGGCGTTTGTGGCTGGGGATCGAACCTCTGACCACATGAGGCGTGGTTGGTGGGCATTCTACGTCGGTGTGCTACCGACGCACATAAATGCTAAGAGACGATACAACGTCAATTCCTTAATATCTTGCTTACTTACTGGCTTAGTCACATTTATAATAAAGGTAACAATTATTGGCAAGTTTGGTATTGTATACTAGGAATCTGCAGAAATACACGTTTGTCTGCGTCGTTTCATCTAACTAACTGTACCTATCAAGTGTTCAAGCTTTGGAAAGAATAAACTGTAAGATACCAATAAATTAGTTCAGTTGTGTACATGCACATTCTAAAAGTGTTTATTGTTCTTGTATTGCTATCAGTTGCACAAGAATCCCTGAAGATAGGAATTACGATAAGACAAGATGAAAGACTAATATTTTCATTCTGTTGATAGAATTCTGTGAGGATTTTGGATTCATTCTAATTGTTAGATTTTATCACAGACCAACATCGGTTAGGGTGAATGATTTTCAACAAGCTTGGTCTCGTAACCTTAGGGTCTCGAGTTCGATCTCCGGCGAGATTGTAGGTGTACACTGTTGAAGAGTCTCACAATAGGATGAGACAACTGTCCAGTGCACCTTGGCTTTCAATAATCTCTCTGACTGATGTTGGCTCTTGACAAAAATCTAACAATTGAAATTAGTATGTTTATTGTTTATTCGAGTCCTTTCAGTGGTAAGAATTCCCAAGAATTGAACTGTATTTGGATAACGTATTCCAGCAATATATCTGACTACTCCGTAGTCGATGTATATTACATCTGATGATACCTACCGTCCAATAAGCGTCTTAACAGTTGATGATTGTTATCGATATGGGGTATAATGTATGCATCAATAAGTACTCCAGTACTGACCTGTGCTTCTAGGGTTAGTTCTGAGGTCAAGAAAGTGTTACAGGATACGTTGAAAGTTTAAGTTGACGACGGGTGGAGGAGCTCATTATGTGGTGAGTGCTGGCTGCTAGACAAATCGGGTGACAGTAATTTACGTCCCCAATATTGGTGAGAAAAATTGGAACTGATTCAACAACCAGCCACAGCAGACTTTGCGTAGGCGGATACAGTTACCATATAGATGATCTAACATTCAAGAAACAGCCACAAAGAGATGAAAGATTAACTTTCAGTAAGAAACAACCAATCAGAAGACTGTGTTTTTCTGCTAACAATAACCTATAATTGTGCACATGAAAATCCATATATATAGATATATACATATATGTTGATTTCCTCAATGAAGGATCTGTTGCCTAGTCCTTGTCTTCTGTTGTTACAATAATACTACTCAGAGTGAAATACAGAGGGATGCGATCTGAACCTGCGGACACAATTGTTTGAAAATGCTGTTCCAGTCAAATAAATTTTCAGACTAAAAATAGACGGCAGTTAGCATTAAAGTGTATTTAGAGTAGAACTATAGCAATTTGTTTCACAGTAACTGCTAATTTCTCCCTATGCACTATTTGAGCATTCGACGTGTGCTTGTGTACTGTATAAGATAGTTTGGATTGAAGGAAGCTTTACAACTCACGGTAAAATTTCTGGACTTATGTTCTAACACGGGTTGATAGGTTAGCACTAGACACCATGGCACAGTTAAGGGACGACTGACTAGCACTATAGGCTAAGGGGCAAAGAACAAGCCCAAACACTAACCTCAAAAACCATCCTAACTTGATCGTTATAAGAGGACTTCAACTATGTCTGCAACAAAAGAAACTAACAGTGAGTAACTCCGATTATAATCATCTCTTATGCAACAGGCAAATCATTTAGAGAGAGAAAAGCTCCCATGATGTCAGATTGGAACGGGACGATAAACCAAATATTATATAAAAGAGTAAATAAGACAAGAAAGTTGGAGCTTACAGCAACAGCTGACAAACTCATTGGACTCTACTTAATTAATAACAACTAAAACTTAGTCAAGTAGTATGTTCGCTGCTTCTAAACTTTTATGTTATAACCTCAAAGTCACAGAGTTATAGGTCAGAGTAGGAGAGTATATATTGATTTTATGATGGCCCCCACCCTTTCAAAAAGAGATAATTAAGTGCTACAAGACAAATTGAACACTAACAGACTTTAGTGGACAAAAGTACAAATTATACTTCAGAATTTCGCAATAACACAATAACCCACAGTACGATACAGTTTGCCTAATTGTCCTACAACCAACTTTCCCGGAGTATGGTTCGAGGTATGACGAACAGTTAAACACACTTGGAAAACAACGCACGATAAGTAACCCTAAAATAAGAAACACAATCCCTAGCAATCCAATAACTATCTACTCTGAACTGATGTTAGATGGTCAGAGGCAATCATCAGCAAGAAGCGCGACGGACCTAGGTTTCGTGCTCGTTGGCAAACTCATCATCAGCAAGGCGTATGTGACACCTTGAAAGGAAGAAATAATGTCCTTCAGTGTTGCAGTCAGAGCCAATTCGGGTTCATAAATGACCTCCTCCTGTAGGACTCTCATTGATTCACTGAGTATCTCACAGTCAAATTGGATGAGTGTCAATAAGCTCGAAACCCTAGAGGGCGAGACAGCACTTAGTATCGACTGTCTCCAACTATCAAATAAGATTAATTCAGAGTGTACCACACAATAATGAGTGACTATCACACACTGGAAAACTTGGCTGATAATAGAATTCAGTATACACCAACACTAAAGGATACTACTAGACTCAATGACACTGGTCTGGTCACCCCTCTCTTGGTGACCAATCAACGTAACTGCCTACCTAACTAACTAACTAGCTAACTACTCTCTTTTATTAGCACAAAAGAAAAGAGAAAAATAAGATTAATAATGATAATATGTATAGAACAGATAGATAGATAGATGGACAGACAGACAGACAGATGTCATATTATGCCGAACATTATGAGAGGAAAACAAAACCAAAGAATGTAAAAAAAATATTCTATTAAACAGTAGAAATATATATAGGCTACGTATGCACTTAGATATACAAATAGGACAGAAGTATATTGTACACGTATATGTATTTATATGTAGGTATGCGGTTCATGAAAGATGAAACAAGTTAGATAGCACTCATCAAATAGATAATATGACAATAATGATAAAACATTGGCGACAATGACATTCTTCACCAACATTCATTCAGTGAGGGAGGCGAGGAGGACGAGTTAGGAGTTTGTTTGTTTATTTATTTATTAAAAATAAATGGAATACAAAATTAGAAAAAAACGCAAATAAATAAATTAAACAAATAAAAAGGAGGGTGGGGGAAGAGATATACAAAAATAATGATAATAGATACACAACGACAATATTTATATGGAGAGAGCAGTAGTATTATGGAAGGTGTGGTAGATTAATAATAATAATAATAATGATAATTATTATTATTAGTAAACAAAGTAATTATCTGTCTTCTTTCTTTGTGTATGTTATGTATTTATTTATAGAAATGAGTACAATCTTGGTGTTTATTATAAAGTAGAGAAATATGCAGATTAACTTTATATTGAGATAATAATAATAATAATAATAATAATAATAATAATAATAGCACTACTATCCTACCTTATACCAGGGAATGAATGAATACCATTCAATATCAAATCAGATGATGAACAAACGACTGATATGATAATATGACCATAAGTAGTATAGAAAAACAAAAATGAAAAATAGCAAGAAGAAAAAGAAAGAGTTGTGAGACGATGTCGTTACACCTGTGTGGCTGTGTGTGTGTGTGTTTGTTCGTGTGTACAAGTGTACACCCCTTGTGTAGTATACACAGAGACAGGACGCTTAAAAAAGAAACAAGTCGAAAAAAATAAACAAAATTCTTTACAATTGAAATGTATACATTTATTGAGATAGGAAGAGGGAGAGAACAATATCGGGACAAATATATTTTTCTAAAAAACAAGTGAATATTAATCAGAATGATAATGATAATAACAACAACAACAACAACAACATGAGCATTGACTAATCTAGCCTAACAACTGTTGATCAGCAGTAACAAATTCGAGAACATTTGAAGCCGACGAATGATCCTGTAGCATATCTAGGCCAGTAAATTGTACTGACATGTCATCACCACCACCACAGATGATATCACCACCACCAGCACTTGTAACAATAGTATCATTAGTCAATGCTGTTGCAAATTGCATACTGTTTTGAGGCATTGATGTAGGCATTTGTTGAATAACTTGAGAATATTGCTGTTGTTGTTGTTGCTGTATGTGTTGTTGTTGTTGTTGAGGTGGAGCATATCGCCATATGCATACAAGATTATTATCAGTGACAGCGGCTAGATAATAACCATCAGAGCTCATTTCAACTGAATTCACTACAGGATTACGAAAACCAGATGTAATACTTTCTTTGAGTTGTTGATCTTCATCACGATTCCCTTGAACTGAACACTCTGGCCATTCAAGAATCTACAAAATAATCAAAATATGAAAAAAGCTGTTATATGTAACTGAAACTTTCAAGTGTGTTCTCTGACCTGGATGATATTGATTCTCTTCGTCGTAAGCAAAATGTTCAGAGATGACTTCAATATGAGAAGTGAGCTTTTAGAGTACTTTCCATAACACCTCGGTTCCTACTGAAGTCAGAGCTCTGAGAGGGGGTGTTGTTGTGCTGAAAGACAACGAAGCCTTCACAGTTAAAGCATCCAGTTCACTGAATGTATCTATGTTCCCGGTGGAACCTAGGACTTGAGGCTAGAGGCTTGAAGTTTCGGTAACAGTCCTGTTTATTTTTACGACGTGGTATTGCTAGCCTCACGTCCAGCCTAACCTCTTTACCGATCTGATCACCAGCTTAGCGAGGTATCGGAGTGCGTCGGCCGGGGATCGAACCCCGAACTACATGAGGCGTGATTGGCGAGCATTCTACCGCTCAAAAGGAATGGTGTAATTTTCACAGGATATACGTACAGAAAGCAAAGTGATGAACTTATACGTTATTATCCATAGGTTTCAGAACCTCATTCTATCCTGTGATATACTCGTTTAAAGATACAATTAGTACGTTTGTCTGGATAATGGTGTAAGGGATGTTAATTAAATTTCACTGTCTATATTTATGCTGCACTTCTGGTAGTTTAAGGGGAAAAATAGCAAAGATGGAGATCACAAGCAATATTTTTTCTCTAAAGTTTGATGTAAGTGTGAATTTCAAGACAGATGGGATGATCAACAATACGATTTATAATACATGTAGAATATAAATGACACATTAAAACATTGGATCATAGGACACAAAAAATATACTTTGGAACAGTACATAGGCAACAGATGCTGCCGTGTAATGCTTTATATCAGTGATGGGAAAACATGTTAGTTAAGTATATTAATATACCAAAAATATTCATTTAAACATCTAGAAAAGAATATCCACTTCGATAATCCCCTCTTCTGGCTCTACAATTATATGTATATATGTTTATATGCATAGCATTTTCTAAAATAACCGTTATTGACAATATTGATGTTTTAAGTACTATCGATTTGTTAAGTAAGATCAATGGAATAACACTTCAACAAAGATTATTAACTTATCAGCATAAAAATGTAATCACAAACAGAACATCAAATAAAATTAAGGAAATTTCCACAATAAATTGAGCAACATTAAAACCTTGATGGCCAAGGTAAGGAGAGTGTCTGAACCAACTTCTTTTGGATACATACGTTAGGTTTCTTAATGTGGATCACAACGACCTCAGCCATATGTAGTAGTAGACGAATTCTCAAGATGAAATTAAGATTATTTGGTATGCAATAGATGACACGCCGTATTTATACACCCTTAGAGACATTAGAGTTCGGCTAGGTTACAGGGGAATAAATTGTTCTGATTGGTTGGCGATTGGCCCAAGGTTAAATATGTTATCCAATGAGGTTATTTCATGTTCAAATTTGAGAAATAAATACTTCTGCCTTTGCAGCCATTGACTAAAACTGTTGATTTCAATTTCGGCTACTTCCTAACAATCTAAATCACGCACTACAATCGTACTCTATATCGCAATACCTCTTATAACAGTTTTACAGTTCAATTGAGATAATACCACATAGAAAATCGACTGTAATATATAGAAAATGAAATGTTATTCAATCACCCATTGCATTTTCATGCAGCTAGCAATGAGCAACGTCTATTGTTTGTGCGGGCTGATTAATCTTACTACCTGGTTGCACAAACCTCGATGAGTGAAGCAACATTCGGAAGCGTGACCAACTAATACCGCCTAAACCAATGAGGCAAAACTCCACAACTGTATTACGTAAACAGAGATCATTCAAACTTCGAACACTAACAGTGGAAAACAAAGACATTTAAAAGAAAACAAAAAAGAAAGAGAAGAAAATTGCCTACTTTAATTGGTTTCACATGAAAGCGTTTACGACTAGAAGCGTGTAAATCATCTAAATACGGATCTAAATCATATATCCAAATTGAGCCTTCATTATCACCGCATAGGACAGCGCCAAGATTTTGTCTAACAGATACATTTATATAGATTTCATCTGTTTTTTGCCATAATAAATGTCCTCGCATTTCAATTGGAACAATACGCTGAAGACCTATCAATCACATTGAGGGTAAAAGTTAGAAAATGGATTTTTCACAACAAACAAAATAATACAAACATTTATAGGCAGGCGAAAAAAACTAATCAAAATAGATAATACACTTTTTCATGGCTCTTTCGGGTTGTGAAAATCTAACAATTCGGATACAGAAATCATCAGAATGAAAATTGCTAATTTTAAGATGGATCATAGATTTATGTCAGTTAGGGAAGCAGAGAAGGCTGGGGTGTATTGAACAGTTGTTTCGCACTAGTTGGGGACTTTCTAGCAGTATGTACCTACAGGGATTTGAACCAATGACCCTGCGGTAACAAAGCAAGCTCGTGGGTCATTTAGATACTAGGACCCCACCCAGTGGCCAGTCCATGAATTCCAACTTCTACCAATCCGACAGTTCTGACTAACTGACACCAATCTGGCATCAAACCTAACACAAATCAAATCCCTACAAACTAACTCATAAAAATTATTTAAAGATGACTGAAAGAATTCAGTCTGCACCAAACAGAGGACTAGACACATCACACTAGTTGCTAACTATCCAATATAGTCCTACAGGAGGTCAATCGCAAACCCGAATAGCTGCTCAGTGGTAACGTCTCTGACTGTAGTACTCATTAGGCGACGCGGGTTCGAATCTCAGAAGGGAAATGAGTTTCTTCACGGTTGCAGATGCGCCTTGCTGACTAGCGAGCGCCAACTAGCACGAAACCTAGGTCCAAGACTAGGCTTCCTGCCGAATGCCTCCAACTATCTAATATCAGCAAATCAATATGTGGACTATGATGGTGAGCAGTCTAGAATGGTGACCACATTGCAAACCCGACAGAATTCAGTCTGCACCAAACCAGAGGACTAGACATACCACACTAGTTACTAACTAATGTCCAATCAAAAGTATTTAAATTATAATTAAACAACGTAGTCAGAATACTTAATTCATGAATACGCAACACAATCCAATTAGATTCGAGACTCTTCATGTCATGCTAGAACTCATTTACGCATAACAGATATATCAATGATCCAGGTTATGAGCTACACACCTAGTGTGTAGGGGGACTGATGCTATTACACAGTTGTCCAGGCTTGAGCTAGATATGAACCCGATACCCATCAGTTGACAGTCAGTCACGTGTACCACATCTCCACTAAGAATATTTCAAACAACTGAAAAAAATCAATAATTTAACAAGTAGCATACTTCGTAATTATTTTTATACCCTAACGGTGATTAGAAAACAAATTACGATAGTAGATATGACAATCAAAAATGGAACCACTTCCAACTCATTTTATGATGTAACAGTTAAAGTTCAAGGGCGAAAGATGAATAACGAAATATATACTACAGACTGAAATAAGGTGAGCAATGTTGAGGTTAGGCGTCGAATGGTAAGGAGGGAAGCGAAATCAATCGACGAGGCTGCGGAAATTACATCGACTCAGATGGTTAGGACATGTGTAACATATTCCTAGTCATCGGCTTCCTCAAAGAGCAATGTTAGCTGACATAGGGTCAGGCTGGAAAAGGGCTAGCAGCGGTCAAACCAAAACATGGCACTAGTCCATGAAACCTACAACAGTTAGTTTAAGCCACGTAGGAAGGTGTTTACTTCCTGGTTGGGGTCCTCGAGACGGTAAAAACCAATGGTTAGAAACAATTGGTGATATGGCTCAAAATCCTTCTCAAAGGCTAACGCAGATGCATACACACCTTGTGACTTATGATTTCCAATTAAACTATGTTGTTCTTCGTTATTACTATTCCTTTGTCTCACACCTCTGTTTACTGTCTCTAATATGCATTTCTTCTACTTTCTTCTCTTGCTTTGTGTGCTACATGGAGGGAGTGTGGCGATTTGAACTGGTGCACATTGGTGGAAAGTTCTATGTCGAAAACAGATAGACAGACAGACTGACTGAAATGATCAATGTCGATCAGATGAACTCAGAAAACATCCAACAGCATATAGATTTATTTGGGGGATAAAATTCGTTCAACGAAGATTGATGAAGTCATTGGTACAGTACCGATTTAAAGAAGAAAATTATAACTTGAAGGTTCAGATATTGTAGTTTTCAAAATCCCATATAATCTCATCATCAATTTTAAAAAATTCACATAGACTACTTATTCTGAGCTTATGTATTTGATACACTTAAATGTGCTGGAAATCAGCGCACAAAAATGCTGTATGCTTTTCTCAATAACTGTTAATCTGATTTCCCGAAGATACGATCGGTAAAAAAAAGACATTCTCCGTTAAATTAATGAAGAGATAGATTGAAGAGCTGCATATATATCCAAGTGTATAATTGATTAAAGTGAGAGAGGAAACTGAAAGACAGTTTGTAGTGATTTCATCAGTGTACTACAACAAGATATACAGATTTTTTCTATGATAGATCTTGTTTGGTTTATTACAATGCAGATGTGACTACTTTCATCATACCTGTGGTCCAAGAACTTAGATAGGGAGAATCTTTAAACGAAATATGTACATTCTATACTCTATGTTTATCTATGAGAATGTAACAAGAGATTCATACCTACAAAGCTGATAGTCAATGAAAATAAGTAAACACCAGTGCTTCATCAAACTAACCTTTACGTCGTTCAAGAATTGATGCAAAATCGAAGACCATAATTTCTCCAGACTCGACAACTTTTATCACCAAAGCATTGTCACTAAGCTGAGCCAAGGCGTCAATACACACTTCATGATTAAAGTCTAACTTCAACTCCATATCAGGCTCACGTTCTCTTTTCTCTAATCGTAAATCAGTTATCTTCCAAGCGAATAAACCATCTTCACAACCAGCTATTAAATAGGCATAGTGTGGAAGGAAAACAAGATTCAAGACAGGATTTACATCTAATCTAGGACAACGAAGACGCATTAATAACTGATAGCGTGTTTTGTAATCCGGTACAGAAGGGATACCAATATCCCAGACGATAATAGATGCCTGAAAATTAAGAGAAAGTTGTAAAAAACAAGTGTGTAAGAGAAAACCAAAACACGACAATACAGAAAAAGAGGTTTTTCAAAAAGGAAACTACACTACATCAAAACAGAGACAGACAGAGAGAAAGATACTTCTGTACGACGCTATACGCATCATATACTGTCATATACTGTTGAGGCATAATTCCGGTATTCTCAATAGTAATTTCAGTAAAATTACAGGTGAGATTATTTGTAGGCAACTCCGGCAGACCGAAGATTAATAACGGTTTTAATGGCATTCTTTGATCTATCGCTCGTCCGTTATTATGTGAATGTGTGGAAAAGACATTGATTTCATTCTCAAAAGCTGTAATAATCACATTTATATGCATAGGTTCACAGAAAAATACAACTATTATTTTATGGTGAAAGCTGTAAGCCAAAAATTGGTAAACAGCAATTCACGTCAAACAAAGCTTAACCCCGGGGAACTCAACAACCAATTGTAGCAGACTTAACGTATGCAAATACGATTTGCAGATATATAGCCTGCCTATCTAAGAAACGGACACAAAGAGATGACAGAATAGCCTTCAGCAAGAAAACAACCAACGAGAAACGTTGCTTCTCTGATAACAATAACGCTAATAATAATGTACATAAAAATCTATAAATATCTGTTGATTTTATCAACAAACGATCTGTTTCCTGGCCGTTGTCTTCTGTCGTTACAATTTAATTCCCCATAATAATGAAAGAGATTCAAGGTGTGATAATAATTTTCAACTTGATATGAAAGTTTGAAGGTGTGAGCATAGATTACAAGGGGTTAAGAAATAAAATTACATAAAATTAGAAAATGGTTGAGTTGTATGCCCAGACAAGCATAGGTTTGCCACGATTAAACAGCCTCGTCAATACCTGTCACAGCATCTCAACTTACTTATCATTCAGAGACCATTTACAAAGTAAACGAAAATCTGTCAAAGGCAGTGTGTATTTCCTACTTTTTTGTACTGCAGAAGCCGTCGCTATGCGTTCGTAAGAAGCCAGTCTAACCTCTAATATTTACCTTGGATCTAGGTTCGGTTTGACTATTTAGCTTTCATTTTTGAAGGCATTTTTCATTTGAGTTTCAATTTATTTCCATGCTCATCAAATTCATACCAGTATTCTATCCAATTCTATATATTTTGTTTCTTAACCCCTTCTAATAATCTATGCTCACACCTTTAATCTCCTGCGTTATTATACGGAATTAAACAAAAATAATAATAATAATGGTATCTCTGTAAACTTATGTATATAAGTGCAATTGTACAGCTTTTGAGAATGAAATCTCCAAGAAGATACCTCTTCTGAACTTCTTATCCTTTTCTCCCTAATGTTCTGATGGGTATTTCCCAGGAATTCTGATTCAAGCATACATTTGTTCACTGTGTTAGTGGCGCAGGGGTGAGAATGCTCGCCAGCCACTCATTCGATCCGCGGTTCAATTCCCCAACGCACTCCCAAACCTCGCTTAGCTAGTAATAAAGATGGCAAGAAGGGAAGGTTGAGTGTGAGACTAGTAACCCCACCCCATAAAAATAAAACTACTGCTACCGAAACTTCAGAGCTCTAGCTTGAAATCTTATGTTCCACTGGGGATGCAAAGGAATAATGAATAATAATCTGTTGACTCACTGCATTCTACAGTTTCATAGCATTCTCATTATTAAAGGGAAAAAGAAATCATGTCATCATTTATCTAACTAAAACAAAAACAAACAAATTTAACTGGAAACACGACAAATATAGAGGTAAAATACCTTAGAATCTCCACTGAATAGAATTGTAGACTGAGTTTGATGAAATATCATAGCGGTTATATCCTCTGTATGACCTTTCATTTCAGCATAACAAACCAATTGTTCCGGGTGAAGTAGTCGAATTTCATGCATACGACCAGCTGCAGCCAATATATTAGTACGTTTACCGCCTTCCACTTCAACAGTGGTCCAGGCTATGGTATAAAATTCCTATAAAAACACAAAATTGATATGTTATAAATTGGTCAGACGGATATTATAGAAGAAATACAGAAGACAAAGTGAGATTGGATAAAATGTTTTACAAAAATAAAGGGGCAGGGCATTGAATAAGCCAGTGTTCAGGAATTATGGAGTTACGAGAAACCCCATGCAAAAAAGAGAATCAATATAGAAGGGAAAACATTAGTTAGCTTCCATACACACACACTACTCCGTGGCGATGATTATTAGATTAAAAGATCTAAAACCTAGAGGTATGACGAAATGAGTTTTCAGGATTCAATAATCCGATTGGATACACAAAATAATGAAGGTATTTCACAATTTATGGCTCAATTTCAAGTCAAGAGTGATGCAATTGATAAAAAATTTGAAGAGCTTCAAAGAGTAATATTGAACGAGAATATTTACAAAATTTCAATTTATGTATCGTGGATCAAACTCGTCAGACAAGATCAGAAGAGTGCTACTCAATAAATGCAACACTAGTTTTCTTCAAAACATCAGATGCACTAAAAGGCCGTCTTGTTCACATGAAAGATTCAATTCCAAAGGATCCATCAACTTGCGCCAATTAACTAAAGTGCTTAAAATGTGATGCAATATATGTGTATTGAAAAAGCCTCTCGAGAAATCAAGGTCAGAAAAAATGAGCACCATAGAGGCTCTATTCGATCACTGAAAAACCAGTGGAACTAGAAAAGCTTGAGAAATCGTCAGTCATAGGTCTACGCGTTACAGAATCTGATTTTGATGGTATCAAAATTAAAAAATTCAGATAAATTTTCAAAAATCACATAAAGAACATCCCATACATGAAGTACTTTACATTGAATGGAATCCAAAATGTCTGCAATAAGGATGATGGATTAAGACAGAATTTGATCTGGTTCTTACAACCCAACATCCCCCACCCTCCACCATGAACTGACAAAATCATGATTGACGTTTTCAGTATGTGAACACATTTCGGTTACATAATTCATACAAACATCAAATCTAACAATCTGCACAGGGTTTATTATCTTTACCAATTCATCTACTTGACAACGAAGAGAGATCATTTCACGATGAAGAAAGATGATTAAGTTGCTTTATATATATATATATATATATATCAGCGGGAAGCGAGGAAACAGGCCTAAAATGGACCCACACAAAAAACTTGGAGGACTTCGCCGATGATATATGTCTGGTTTCCCACAAACTGGAAGATATGCAAGTGAAAAGCAACAAGTTGGCAGAAGAAGCATCAAAGATAGGACTTCAGGTGAACATAGAGAAAACAAAGGTGGTGGAGATTCCTGGCCAACGGCAACAGGAACAACCCCAGCAGACAACAATCAGCATAAATGGGAGAAATCTAGAAGAGGCAACCTCCTTTACCTACGTACCTGAGAAGCATCGTTTCAACTACAGGCATATCAAAGCGAGGATCAGGAAAGCAAGGCAAGCTTTTATTACTCTCAAGTCTGTGTGGAGGTCAACAGCACTCAGCATCAAAAATAAGATCCGGATTTTCAACTCCAATGTGAAGTCAGTGCTACTATACGGATCAGAAACTTGGCGCGTCAAGAAGAGCACCTCAAACAAACTACAGACCTTCATTAACAGTTGTCTTTGCTCAATACTACTCAAGATCAGATGGCTGTCCAGAAAATATCAGCAACAGGGATCTCTGGGAACGAACCAACTCAGAAGGAACAGATTGTGCAACAAATAAGCAGGAAGGAATGGAGATGGATTGGCCATACTTTGAGGAAACCATCAAGTGACATCGCTAAACAGGCCATCGCTCGAGTGGAACCCGCATGGAAAGCGGCGAGTTGGTCGTCAGTGTGAGGGTGACGTGGAGGTGGTCATGCGAGGAGGAGATGAAAGCATGTGAGCAGACGTGGAACCAGGTGAAAACGTTGGCAGCGAACCAAACGCAATAAAGACATGTGGATGAAGCCCTATGTTCCTCTAGAGACTAAAGGAAACAATAATGTATACACACATAAATAATCTGAGATTTTGTGAGTTCTAGTTTAATATCACTTTGATAAAGCTGTTAACAGCTTTGAATAGTGAAACTTCATTAAACCTAACAATATCGTTTCGTTTTTTTCATTCATTAGGAAATACAATTTTTTTAAATAATAATGAATAACGGACTTTAGTTAATCGAATACAACAACAACACGAACTAGTGACATGAGTATTGCAGATAGTAGGTGGTACTTACCTCTTCCATGTGCTTGAAACGCTTCATAACTTTGCCAGTTTCACAATTGATTAAGCATACACATTCACCTCCACAAGTGGCAACCACATGAGTTGTTTCATCTGGTCGTAATGGATTTGGTTCGAAAAGACAACGCCACACCTTAGTTTCACTATCACCAGCATCATTATCTTTAGCATGACAACGAATAAAGTGTAGCGGGTCATAGTCGATAGGAGTTGCATCAGAGCGAGGACCAGCAGTTGCCACTGAATTCATTGTATTGTAGGCATCAGATGGGAAAGGTGTATCTGAACATAGATCCCGTAAGCTTCTTAAACAAAACGATGCAGAATAGGAGGATACAATAAAGATTAAGAAACTAGAACAATCTGTTTATTTCGTTAAACCATGCCTACCTAATTTGCATAGAATGCATACAATTTTGTTTAAAAAAGCGGCAAAATTCACTGTACATTTTTCCGCTAATTATTATATTCAGATAATGATGACATTAACATAAAAATGCTTATCAAACATTAAAAATAGCCATGTTTAGTTAGCCTAACAAACTGTCGCAATACATGATACAATTCTGGATCAAGGTTCGACTCCCGCTCAACATACTCCTAAACCTCACCTGGTTGGTAGTAATCCGGTAAAAGAGAGAAGGCTGGGAGTGAGGCTGGCGACTTCATCCAGTAAAAAACTTAAAAGACTAAAGCTTG
Organism: Trichobilharzia regenti; assembly: GCA_944472135.2. NCBI lineage: Eukaryota > Metazoa > Platyhelminthes > Trematoda > Strigeidida > Schistosomatidae > Trichobilharzia > Trichobilharzia regenti. The sequence goes on from OX235263.1 coordinate 64,594,930, forward strand.
AAGTCCTATGTCCCATCTGAAACGAGGGCGAATGAAAAGAAATTATTGGATGCGTCAAAAATATTCCCGATCCACTTAAGAAAAACTGTAGACAATATGCAACAAAACCTATGAAATATACTTTTGGACCTTCCTATTGACAAGTTTTTTGTCATCATTATACAAATGACTGTCAGATTGACAATTATGGCTGACAGTCAGAAGTTCTAAGGAAAGCACTCCATTTCCATCAGCATCGTAGGACGAAATGTGTCTGTACCTCTTATACCTTATAGATTCAGATTTATTTTCCTTACTGTATCAGTAAGGAGCGTCATCATCCGCCTATTCAAACAGTCCATTTTTTGTTGTTGCTTATGGTGTGGCGTGTGCTACTGACAAGATTTTATCAGTAGTATGTGGTCAAAATTTAAATCACCATTTTAAGACGGTGGCTATAAAGGTAGAAGTGTTTATTCCTCGAATCTGGGCATAGTTTACGTTGTGGATATGAAACAACCTTATTGGACAACTGTATGTTTCATTGTTTGACCTTAGGCCAATCGTCAACCAATCAGAAAGGTCTATTGTCCGTTAACCTAGCCGACTTTTAATGTGGTTAAAAATGCATATGACATGTTTTTTTTCCTTAATAAAGAAGTTCGTTGCCAGTTCTCATATTTTCTGCCGTTGCAATGAGAACTTGGAAAGCACAAGAGACAATAGTGTAGCAGACATTACCTGTGCATTCCCATAGATTTCCGTTTCTTTGGTCGTGGAGGAAGACCACCAGTTGCTCCACCTGAATCTTCACTAGTATCAAAATCAACTTTACCCGATCGGTACTGGTTAGCAGTACCAGATGCTTTTTTGCCACTTGCACCTGGTGTGTTAGCGTCAATATTAACTTCACCGAGTGGAACCATACCAGATCCAGGCCAAGATTTATCCGCTGCAGAAGTACTGACTTGATCTGATTTCCGTACCCGTCCTGTTCCGGTTCGCCTTCAAAATATAAGTAATATGTTAATTAATTTGTAGTTTTATTGAAAAATGTCAGATTCGTTTCAGCAAGTATACTCAAATATTACATCTTCAACTAATAGGATAGTGTAGGATGTGATTGTTTCTTACTTTAAAGTATCTGTCAAACCATTTCTACCAAGGCTGCTTATAGGTGGGTGGTGTTACAGACAATCTAATAATTCCTAACCAAAGTTTAATCCAGTTTACAATCGATCGGTTCGGTTGCGTAACTTCTATTGATATTTCTTGTCTGGAAATCTATCAACTAAATGCTTTTGTTATTCAGCTTAGCACATTATACGAGTTATAAATCAAAGGAAGTAACGACTTTATAGACAATTAACTTTGTAGCAAACAGAATATCACCTAAAATTAGGAAGATTCCACAGAAATTCAGGATCAATCAAACCTAGATGGCCAAGGTAAGGATAATGTTTGAACTAACTTCTTTCGGATGCACAAATTAGGCTTCTTAATATGATTCCCATCAGTCTCAGCAATATTTATTAGTCGAACTCTTAGGGCGAAATTGAGATTTGTTGGTATGCGGTAAATTATCCTGAAAGCATGGTTAACATCAGTCTTGTGTTCTGCAGTCACAAGGTGAGATAGAATAGTGCTATGAATGGATTTTGTTTGTCCTTTACTTAACCACTATGCAAGGTGATGTTCGGAAATTCGACGAGAAACACGCCTGATTATGTTGCCTATGTAACTGGCTCCACGGGAGCAGTTAAACTGGTAGATACCCATGGAAGAGGCGAAATTAGGCAGTTTGTCTTTTACTCCCGAATGCAAAAGAGGCGTGGTTTTGAAGACACAGTGTAATTCGGCAGCAGGGAATGCTCTTTTTACAGCATTTATAAGGCGCTATATTAATATCTCGTTGATGTTGTCCCCATGGAACTACATTTTTAAGAACAAGGCCTTTTTAGAAACTGTTTGTACCTTGGGCTGCATTGATTTTAGATTCATATTCTTATCAACAAACTCCTCTGGATAACAGTTTTCACTCAGTAATCGTTTAATATTATTAAGTTCTTCATTAAGACATGCATCCGAGCAGATTACTCTTGCTCTGCGGACCAAGAACTTCATCAGATTGCGTTTGTATTTCAAAGACACGAAGCTGAAAATATCAGTATACTGATGACCAGAAAAGAGGATGGCACAATAAGAAGTCGCAGGCCAGGACGAGACAGCTGTCCAGTACACTCAGGCTCTAAATGGTTCTCTAATAACGGATGTTAGCTCATGATGAAACAATTGAGATTTCTTCCAGCTCAATCAAAAACATACCTAGTCTAGGAAAAGTTTACAGGTACACAGTTTATGTGCCCATCAGTAAGCCCCTTGGTGATTGATCGAATTCACAGAAGGGTTTAAGAAAGAACCACCATATCTTGATATGTGTATATCAGTAGTAGTAGTAGTAGTAGTAGTATAGAAATCAACATCCAAAAGTCTTTGAGACTTCACTTATAGCCACTGGGTGTCATCATAGTGTAAAAATCCACTTAGTCTAATTCACATTAATGATAAAAAAAATAAAGAAGTATATGCATCTGGACAAAGCCTAATGCTTTCATACTCACTTTTTAGGAGTTACTTTTTGTCCCAAAGTGTCTTTCACAGCTTTTTTATATATCTCAGAAGCCATATAACCTTTCACATAGTCTTTATTACGCAGTTCACCGGGTAGAAATTCAGCCACCGGTCGACCACTAACACCACGTGGACGAACAACAGTCATAACAATTGAACGACCTTGTCGCAGTGAACGTCCCAAGTGCAGTTGATAATTTGACAATCCATTATTTGGTAAGCCTAGTTGACAAGTACCATTCGATGCAAGAAGTACTTGTTGTTGATGTAAACGACCCATTGAATCAACAAAAAATGTGGTTTGCAGTTGATTAGCATTTTGAGCTAATAATTGTAAATCAGGCAGATGTGTACCTAATAACTCATCAGCAGCATCGAACAATGCACATTCATCTAGAACAGAAAAATGGCGAAAAATAATATAATTGCTATTATCTGACAATACCGATTACGCAATGTAACAAAATGAAGAAATTTATCTCGTTTGACATCAACAACTGGAGTGATGACTGTATAGTAGGCTAATTTCTGAATATAAAGTGACTTATTTCAATTGAATAATCGAAAAAGGGCGAAATGCAGGTCTGTGCAGTTGGCAGTGAACCGCACCTATGGTGTGAGGGTTAGTAATACCAACCTGGTTGCTCAAACTTCAATGGGTGAGGCGTGATTTGAACGTGTGACTCACTTGGATGGAAATCGAGCATGTAAACCAGTGAGCCATAGCTCTCCACAAACTTGACAGCTGGTTCGAAACGCCTAAAGGCACATTCACAGAACAAGTCTAAACACCGAAGACATCGGACTTCAAACAATCAATTATCAATCAAACATTAGTAGTTTTTTTTTGGAAATGTGTCTGAGAAGTATCAAACTGAATATTTCTCTAAAATCTAATCCTGATAAGCTTGAAAATTGCTCTTGTGATTCTATAAACATTGCCGCTAAACTGATCTTTCCACTTCTGCACTACTTAGTAATTCAGTTAGTGTCGGAGTCTTCTGAACACATTGAGCTGCAATCTGCGGATGTTTGGCATACGATTTGCTTCCGCCAAATGTAAGATGGTGATGCAGGATTGGACTACGTTGACTCCTAGCTAAGAAATAAGGAGTGGAATGGTGGCTGAGCGTGTTGACCACTTCACTTATTTCACAGGTTGCATCAACCAACGCTAGCAGGTAGACCGCTGATGAAATCTCAGCACGGACACAGAAGGCTAGTTTCGCATATGCCAGTTCACACCATCTCTGGCATAGACGTGATATCCGGCTGGCTGTCGACAAAGGACATTTGTACTGCTCACCAGTCCGCTCCACCTTCCTTTATGGCTGGCTGTGAGACCTGGCCATTGAGAGTGGAAGACATACAAAGGCCGGCTAGCTGTCTTTGATCACAGGTGTCTGCGTCCTATCTCCGGTGTGGTGGTGGTATAATAGGGTGAACAATATTGAGGTGAGGCATCGGTCGAGTGTTGGTAAGGAGGGGGAAATCAATCAACGAGGCTGTGAAGTTATATCGACTGAGTTGGATGATTAGGACATGTGTTAAGCGAGAATACCAGCGAGTCACCGCCTTTCTCGACAATGGGGAATGTCAGCTGACATAGGGTTAAGTTGGAAAAGAGAAAGCTAGTGGTGGTGAAACCAAAACATGGCCTCATCAGTCAATGAAATCCACAACAGTTAGTTTAAGCCAGACAGTCAGCCATATAGGAAGGTGTAGATTTCCTGACTGGCTGTGGTCCTCGGGATGGTAAGAACCAATGACGACTGGAGGCAATTGGTGATATGGCTCAAACTCATTGTTCTCAATGGCTGGTGCTGACGCATTCACTCTTTGTAATCTCTCATATTCAATAAAATTCTATTGTTCTTCCATATTATTATTCCTTTTGCCTCGCATTTCTGTTTATTATCTCTCGAACTGCTGCACATCCGTGCAAAGTTATTTGTTGAAACTAGCAAGCCAGCCAGCCGTATCAGATACCAGATATGTAGACACCTTCGCAAGCACAACAAATACACCTACAACAAAACAAGTTGATTTTATATGAATTTAAGTTATATTAATTTTCTGTCTATGATTGAATGTAACACAAGATAAATACAGAAATCATTTAAGACACCGCGACTATCTCCCTAGAGGTTTGCGCGATGAGACAATACAGGATAAATATGTAAAGTATTTTATTGATACGATTTTTATTAGCAGCTGAGAGCTTTTCTAAAATCTATCAAGAATAAGGCTGTTGATCTATTAGAGGGGGGAGAGGGAATCCGAGTGGGTGGGACCAATGCACACCAATCAGTCATCAGAGATCATTAAAATAAAAGACTATATAGATAATTTCGTTAGCTTAGATCTGAACCTATTAATGTTGCGATCAGAATACTGTGAGGTTCAAAGGATATATATTCAATTTGCCTAACTGAAGGTTCAGCTAATATGTCTGAAGTAAACACAGATGTGCGTCGGTGGCATAGCGGTTAGGACGCTCGCCGACCATGCACATGATCCGGGATTCGATTCCCGGCCGACGCACCCCTTTACCTCGCTGAGCCAGAAATAATGCTGGTAAAGAGGAAAGGTTGGTCATGAGGCTAGCAACCCCATCCTGTAAAATAAACACTGCTACAGAAACTTCGAACCACTAGGTTGAAGCCCTATGTTCCACTGGGGAACGTGAAGGAAAAAAACATAGAAGATATTAAAAATAATAATAACAGTTAAAGAAAATTAGTAAATGAAACTAACTGGCAGCACGTGCAGCCGCTTCTTTTTCTTCTTCATCGTCATCGTGTGTATCATCAGATTCTAAATCACATAGAGACAGTTTTGCATTCATCAAATGAAGCGAATCAACACTTTTATGCGGTGAAGTAGTATTAGTAGCACCACCACCAGGAGCAGCAGCGGCGGTGACTTTAGCAACAACAGTACAATCACCTGAAGGAGTCAATTCACTATCAGCTATTCGTGAAGCTTCAGTTAAGGCGTAATCTTCCTCAGTGTGTCCATTCGCAGTAACAGAAGCAGCTGTCATGTCCAGAGTATTATCAACATTTGTTGTTAATTTATCATCTACAAGCGAATCAACTGCATTCAATAGTTCTGTATCAGAGGCATCATACAATTTTGATCGGAGTAATTCATCAATAGATCGAAAAAGCTGAAAAGAAATTAAGCGATTAGAAAAAAAATATTGTAGGTATGTGTAACTGAATATTCATAATAAAGATTGTTATAAAATTGTTGTATATATTTGAAGCAAGATAGAGATTAATACAAGAGGTTAAAATACTTATAAATCAAGAATTAACCTGAGCACTCAAGTCACATTCATTCACGAAACTACTACATGAATAAAGACAGACTTAGTACAAAAGATGTGTGTAGAAAAAATTGCCTAATGTAGGGACGATAACTCATTGGTAACGTTTTGGATATCAGCACAGAGTAGTGTGGGGTTCAAGGGAAAAGAGTTCCCTCAAGAGTGAAGACAGGTCTTCTTAGAGAGTGTCAGTATGCACGAAACCTACATCCACGGTTTATGGTCCATTGCCTCCAACCATCAGATAACAACAATCCAGAGTGCACCGTGTGGGTGAGCCACCCAGCATGGTTATCATATCGCGAACTTGAATAACAGAATTCAATCTGCACCATATGGAGGACTAGGCGAATAATATAAGTTATCAACTAGTATGAATGTAGATAAAGGCTATCACGAGGTGTTTTAGCCCATAGTATCGGAAACTGTCTGTCTGTCTGTTTTCGACATAGAACTTTGCACAAATGTGCGCCAGTTCAAGTCGCCACACTCCGTGTAGCACGCGAAGCAAGAGAAGAAAGTACAAGAAAAGCATAATAGAAACAGTAAACAGAGGTGTGAGACAAAGGAGTAATAACGAAGAACAAAAAAGTTTCATTGGAAATCATAAGTCACAGGGAGTGGATGCATCTGCGCCACTGAGAACGATTTTGAGCCATGTCACCAATTGTTTCCAACCATAGATTTTTACCGTCCCGAGGACCCCAGCCTGGAAGTCTACACCTTTCTACGTGGCTTAGACCAACTGTTGTGGATTTCATTGACTGGTGCCAAGTTTTTGTTTGACCGCCGCTAGCTTTTTTCCAGCCCGACCCTATATCCGCTAACATTGCCCATTGTCGAGGTAGGCGATGACTAGGCATACGTAACACATGTCCTAACCATCTCAGTCTTTGTAACTTCACGACTTCGTCGATTGATTTCCCCTGTTCACCTAGAACTCGACGCCTAACCTCAATGTTGCTCACCTTATTATGCCACTTTACACGGGAAATAGAGCGCAGGCACCTATGATCAAAGACAGCTAGTCACCTTTTTCATGTCTTCCACTCTCAGTGGCCAGGTCTCGCTCACAGCCATAAAGGAGGACGGTGCGCACTGATGAGCAGTACACCCGCCCTTTGGTCAGTAGTCGAACATCTCGTCTACGCCAGAGTCGGCGTAAACTGGCAAATGCGAAACGAGCCCCCTGTATTCGTGCTGTGATTTCGTCAGAGATCAACCCGTTGGCACTGGCTGATGGTACTTCTCAAATAAGTGAAGCAGTCAACGTGCTCTACCACTTCACTTCCTATTTTTAAACTAGGCGTCGATGTAGTCCAGTCCTGTAACATCATCTTGCATTTGGCGGGAGCGAAAGTATCGGAAACATCACAACAGATATTCTAGTTGAGTAGAAGAATTGATAGAAACCCTTTAAAACAGCTAGACGTAACAGCCGATTTGAAGTAGCAGTACAAAATCAACTACCTGAGGAAATTCAAACCGTGACTGACGGCTTTCATTCTACCTTACATGAAAGCGCTGTACGTTTGATTTGTGAATTAGTTATGTTCTCTGAGCTGGTTGATTTAATTGCGAATCTTTCGTCGTCCTTCTAGATAACATCTTCAGCGCAGGTTTTAGTTTACCCCCAATTTCACAAAAACTACACAAACCAAAAATTCCCTTACGACTAATCGTTTCGCTACCAGGAACACCCACGTATAATGCATCCAAAGAACTTTTCAGAAAATTAAAATGTCTGTCTGTTTTCGACATAGAACTTTGCACAAATGTGCGGAAGTTCAAGTCGCCACATTCCGTGTAGCTAACAGAATCATGCGACCATTCTATCAATTTGGCAATCCGATTTCTACAGAGAATCGAAAACATTCAAGTGGGTGGCAATGAAATAATGGTGTCCTTTGATGTAGCAACGTTATAAACTTCAATTGGTCCAAACCTAAAGAAAGGAACTATGTCACAAATAGTCTAAAGCGATGAGAACACAAAAATGTTATGTTCAACTTGGATGGAACTCATAGAATTATGTCTTACAGCATATTGCCAATTCAATAATGAAAATACGAACAGCTAAAAGGAACACCAATGGAATAGCCCATAACAGGATAAATAGCTGAAGCCGTCACGCAAAGATTAGAATTAATAACTCTACCTATAACTAAACCAAAAATCTGGGTAAGCTACTTTAATGATCCACTTCTAATACTCAAAAGAAATGATTTGAAATATACCCACAAATTAATAAACAACATATTTGAGGACATTAAATTCACAATAGAAGAAGAATTAGACAACATAATTCCATTTTTAGATGTCTTAATCAAGAGAACTAACACAGGAAATTTAGAGACAAAAGTATATGGAAAATCAACACGGACCAAAAGACTCAACTATTGTAGTGATAACCCGATAACCCTCAAAAGAAACTGTGTGTAGACATTGTTTAGAAGAGTTCAAACACAATGTAGGACTCCACTGTTGAAGAGAATGGACAAAAAAATACCTACTAACCGTCTTTACAGTTTTATCAAAAAGTGTTTAAACTCAACTCGTAACACCAACATGAAACTATCATCAAAGACCACAAGAAAATTCACTCTACCATACATAAAGAATATCTCTGAAATAACGACTAGAATATTAGGACCGTTTGAAATAAATATAGCACACAAACCGACCAGTCCAATCACTTCATTCGGTATTGTGCGAACCGAAAGATCCAACAGAAAAAGAAGATAAAATTAATACCATTTACAAAATAAGTTGTATGAACTGTAACAGACATTACATCGACCAAAGTGGGCGTCTCCTTCGAATCACAAGCCAGGAACACAAATTGGCTTTAAAAAGACATGATAAATATTCTGTCATATAATTTCATGTAGATATTTATGGACACCAATTTGACTTGGATAATGTCGAAATTTTAAACAGAGGAAACACCAAAAATGCCAAGGAATTTTTAGAATCCTGGTACTCAAATGAATCAGTCGGCGATTAACAAACATTATAGACCAAATTTACCAACTAATAAAAAGTAAATCACATGACACGAAAGTTCAAATTCCAAGTCAATAGAAAATGATCAATAGAGACGTAAAATAGCAATCAATCACACTAGTGGTTGACATTCAGCCTACTTTATTTTGATGCTATTGAGCTGTAATCATCAATATTATTGATTCGATGTTATTTAAACAGCGTTAATGTTGTTCATAACACTAATTCATTCATTCATTCACTATTTGTATGTATAAATGTAGAGCCTGATGGTGAAGTTATCAAAAAGAGTACTCTTTGTTCAATATCAACTCTTTTGAAAATTACATCATCGTTCGTGGAGCAATTAAATAAGTTCATTTTATACTAAAAACCTGTGCTGAAGGCGGATGTTGCCTAGAAGGACAACGACGCAAGTTTCGCGATTAAATCAACTAGAGCTCAGAGAACACAATTAATGCAATATCATCCAACTTAGCGACAAATCATTTCCATTATTTGAAGTTTGATTTGTGATAGTGTGTATAACCTCACCCACCTAGTATCCGATCAAAGAAACGATGGCGTTAACAGAAATGCAGAATGATCACTAGTAGTACTGATTCTCTAATTACTGTCTAAGTAAACATATTACTTAAAAGTGTAATGATAAGCTTTTGTAAAAGATAACATATGCAAAAGTCAACAGCACAGGAAACTTCTAATCGATACAATTAACAGCTAAGACTATATTATACGAGTGAGTCGGTGGAACAACGATTAGGACGATCGCCGACGATGCACATGGTCCGGGGTTCGATTCCCGGCCGACGCACTCCTTTACCTCGCTGAGCCAGAAATAATGCTGGTAAAGAGGAAAGGTTGGTCATGAGGCTAGCAACCCCATCCTGTAAAATAAACACTGCTACAGAAACTTCAAGCCACTAGCTTGAAGCCCTATGTTCCACTGGGAACGTGAAGGAAAGATTAATTAATAATTAATTTATACTATACGTATGTATAGAACAAAACTATACTACTTTCTAGTAATAAGTAGTTATATTAAAATCACTAAATTTCAATCTTTTGGTCTTTTATGAGTAGCGAACAAAAACTATTGGGAATCGATTCATTGGCTTTTTCTACATCTAGCGCTGAAGAGTAACATCAGTATATACATATATATGTGTTTCTATGGGTGTCTATACGACCTCAGATTACTGATGTCTAAAATTTTAACAAATATGTCAATAGTAAAAGCATAAATGCTTAAATCTCTCAGTGATGCAATAACTGCTATTTTAATTGTTAGACAATCAGAAACGCCCATTGACTAAAGTAAAATAAAGAAATAATGAAAGCAACATTAAGGGTTATTAGGAATGCAATGTTAAATATTGAGACGACAAGAAAATTACACAGTTATCATTATTATTCACTTGGTTTGCAATTGGAACATAGGGCTTCATCAACGTAACTCTACTTTGCTCTATTTTTTACTGTCCTCTTCAGCTGGCTAGCTCCACGATCGCCCATAATCTCCTCCATATCACCCTTGCACTGACGACCTACTCGTCGCTCCCCATTGGAATTCCTGTCGAGCGATGTCATTCGACGGCCTCCTCAACGTATGCCCAATCTATCTCCATTTTTTCCTGCATATTTGTTGAGTAATCGGCTCTCGCCTGTTGGTGTGTTCCCAGTCAAAGTTTCTAATTGCTAATTCTTTCTGGCCGGCCGGCCAGCCATTTGATCTTTAATATGGAGCCAGTGAATGTGGCAAATGTTGATAAAAGTCTGCATCAACTTGTTGGAAATGCTTTCCGTGGCACGCAGAGCAAGTTTCTCACCCGTACAGAAGAACTGATTCAACTGACACTTGTGCTGAAAATACGAATCTTGTTGTTTACGCTGCGGCGGAGTACAGAAAATTTCCAAACTGGTTTCAGGGTGATGAAGGCGTATCTTGCTTTTCTGATTCTGGCTGGCCTGGCTTCGACATCTACATCCGTTTCGCCCGCCTGTAGTTGAAACGATGCTGTAGCTACCTAGATAAGTGAAGGAAGTGACCTCAGTCAAATCTTTTCCGTTGATGGTGGTGTTACTGTTGGTTGGTGGGTATCATCATCACCTCTGTCTTCTTTATATTCACTTTGATTTCTGTTTTCGCTGCATATCTTCTCTTCAACCAGTTTGTTGGTTTTTGCCTGCCTGTAAGTCTTCCAGTTTGGATGTGTGACATCAAACGTAAATCATTTTCGCGTGAAATCCACATCTCCTAGTGTCTTCTTATCGGTTCATAGGATTCCTGTCTTCTCAATCATACAAAGTTATAACAAACGTTTATATTACCATACACTTAAAAAGAAAAACACAATTCAACTTACCAATAAATCTTTATACTTATTTAAAGCTTCACTGAGTATAATATTACGTTCTCTTATCTGCTGGATCATGTTTCCAATTAACGTCATGCGTTCTTCACGATTTTTTACAAAGGGATATCGATCAGTAAAGTCAGTTTCCCATTTTGAACGTATCTAACATGGTGAACAGAAAAAACATGGTAACAGTGCTAATAACGATAGTAGTATAGTTGAAAATGCAGATCTATTCATACTTATGAAATAATGATTACATATCATCTAATTGTCTTAAGGTATCTCTGGCGTAGGGGGGGGGAGGGTTGCTAGCCCCATGCCCCATCTTCCCTCAAATGTTATGACATATCTAGAAGAATTAAATGTAGAATAAATGCTGCTTTCGTGCGAATTTATTCAGCTGCCAGACTAGTTACAATTTAACGAATAAAATGCTCACTGAGACAATTATTCAAGGTTAACAAGTCCCCGTTTTATGTTACCTCCTACCGTATATACCAATTTATATGTACGCGCCAAAGCACACACATATCAAACGAGTAGACAGAAAGATTTGTGACCACATATCTGAACACATTCCAAGAAGATTGAGTCTGAAGGGTGGAAAGTGTATAGTAGTGGCATTGATCACCAGGTGTGAGACAGTAGTCATGAAATCGATACATTAGAATTTTTTAAGATAATTAAATTTCAAGATAGTTATGGCCAAATTTTTCATCCAGAAGGAAAAACGTCGTTAATCTTGCCTTATCCTGGTAAATATACCTTATGTGATTAAATAGTTTTCCTTAATTTTGTCATCTTAATTATAATTTGTCCTGGTAATGTCATTTTCCTACTTATATTCTTGATCATGCTCTCTTTCTGACCTCTGTTCAACTAAATGATTTGACCTTTACATAAGTGTATTGTTAATTTTACACCCCTATTCTATTTGTAACAGCTTATTGTAGTTCTAGAGGATTTCTTAATTATTTTCATGCACACTAATGAGCTTAACAATGAAGAAATTTGTACAGAAGTGCAGCATTTCGGGTTGCCACACTCCATGTGTAGCACACAAAAGAAGATGGATAGAGAAAAAAAGATATTTGAACTAACAGTAATAAGCATAAATATGGGGGAGACAGAATAATAACATAGAAAAAGCAGTAAGGTTTAATGGGTATGCGCTATTCGGAACGACTTTGATCCGTATCATTAATAGTCTCCAGCTAATGGTTCCCATCATCCCGAGGGCTCCAATCAGGCATGCGTAACGCATGCCCTACCATCTCAGTCGACGTAACTGTATAACCTCGCCAATTAATCCTCTCTCTCCCTACCTAATACTCGACACTTGACTGACTGACTAACTGGTTTCAACATAAAACTTTGCACAGATGTGCAGAGCTGTTCAAGTTGCTACAATCAATGTTGCACAAAAAGCAGGAGAGGAGAGTAAAAAGAGATTCAATAGAGAGATAATAAATAGACATGAGAGGCAAAAGGAATAATAATAATATGGAACAACAATAGAATTTTATTGGATATGAGAGATCAAAAAGAGTGAATGCGTCTGCACCAGCCATTGAGAACAATGAGTTTGAGCCATATCACCAATTGCCTCCAGTCGTCATTGGTTCTTACCATTTCGAGGACCCCAATCAAGAAGCCAGTCTACACCTTCCTACGTGGCTGGATAAACTAACTGTTGTGGATTCATTGACTGGTAACACAGCGGCTAGGACTCTCGCCGACTATACGCATGGTCCGGGGTTTGATCCCCTGCCGACACACACCTGATATGAATGATCGACCTGAAAAATTTGGGCTACCGATCTCACATGCTGGAAATTCCACACTTGTACCGAAAATACGGTGTGGAATCAAGCTATAATAAAAATAAAATAGAATGAGGTCATATTTCGGTTTGACCACCAATGGCTCTTTTCCAACCTGACCCTTTGTCAGCTATCTAATGTTGTCCATTGTCGAGGAAGGCGATGGCTCGGTGGTATGCGTAACACATGCCCTAACCATGTCAATCGATGCAGCTGCTTCACAACCTCGTTGACTGACTTCCTCTCCCTCCTTACCCATCACTCGACCGATGCCTCACCTCATTATGCCACCTAATACACACGGGAGATAGACCGCAGACACCTATGATCAAAGACAGCTAGCCGGCCTTTGTATGTCTTTCCCTCTCAATGGCCAGGTTCTACAATAAGCCATAAAGGAAGGTGGAGCGAACTGGTGAGCAGTACACATGTCTTTTGTCGACAGCCAGCCGGATATCACGTCTATGCCAGAGATGGTGTGAACTGGCATATGCGAAACGGGCCTTCTGTATCCGTGGTGAGACTTCGTCAGAGATCAACCCGCTGGCATTGGCTGATTTAACTTCCTAAATAAGTGAAGTGGTCGACACGCTCAGTCACCGTTTCACTCCCTATCTTCGCATTTTGCTACTTAATCACGTGATATCAATTAATATCCATCACTTTTATGGTCAGTAACTACAGTATTTGAATATTTTGTACATTGATATTAAATGATGCATGGTTGTACGTAGTTGAAAAGAACTAATAAGATATAATAAGACCATTTTATGCTGCACAACATGTCCTTGTTTTTGTTCAAAGTTCACTCAGTTTAGTTAGTTCAATTTATGTGATCAAAAGATAATTTCTTCGGATGTTATCATGCTTAAATAGCAATAATTAATACTTAATATTAATATGAACAACAATAATAATAATAAACGGTATACAACAAAAGTACTCACAATCGGTTCCATTATAGATCTAGCTTCTTGTATAATACGAATAGTGAAATCATTAAGCGTCTCTTCAAAGTATATACTATTGATATATTTAAGTTTTGGACAAAAATAGACCAGCATTTGAGGATTTAATAGCTACATTGAAAAACAAGAATAAGTGGGTGAATGAATGGCAATAGAAATACACTTGGCTACATATCATTTTCTATAATGCATAATAAGAAAGTAAGTGTGAATCCTACAGCTTCTTCTTTTCAAAATTCCAGTAGTAGTGGTTTTGCTCTTACATCGGGATGATGTTGCTAGCTTAAGACTCAGTCTCCCCTCTTTGCCGGGCTTATTACGGGTTAGGTGAGGTTTAGAAGTGAGTTGGCAAGGAGTTGAACCCGGATCTTCCACCTGACTTCTACCTGCGCAGACACCAGGAAGCCTAACCGCTAAACTATGTGAGAGTGTATTAGACAAGGGATTATACGTAAATATGGAAAGTATAATTTGTTTGCTTTACGGAATTCTCGTTATTGGGACGGCTGAATTCTATTCTAACCAAACATTTTATTCGGCTCGAAATAATCAACACGTGGACAGTTTCTTTCCTTCATTTTTTGTTGACACATATGCTTGTCAAATACAGTGAAAAGACTCACAGTCAAGTAATGGTGATAAATTTCAATATACAGAGCTTTTTAAACAACTTATTAATACTGATTGTTCAGTTAGGCTGTCGAAAGAGATTCCAGTAAACAGAACTACATGAGAAATTAAGGGATATTAGTACTCAGGTGAAGCTAACACGATATACCGGGAATAATTGACACTTTTAGGATATGTTGAAGGTGTGAAGTTATGTTTAGTTTAACAACTCAATAGGTATTGCAGAGTTTATAGAAATTATTTATGAAGTGATAGCCAATATTTAGTCTCAAGAGTTGGTTAAAATCTGTCTCTCAGGTGAGTGGCGTGATCAATAAGCTGAGGGATATGACACATTTCTGAGGTATGTCATACGGTAATTTAAAGTTAGGTCTTTTGGGGGGGGGATTAGAAGGCAGACACATGCAGTCTGGATGCCCAGATAGTTTGTATAACTCAGTGACGGAAGTAGTCTTTAAAAGATAACGCTTAATTTAAACAAGAGTCGGTGGCACAGCGGTAGAATGCTCGCCAACCACGCAGATGGTTCAGGGTCCGATCCCCGACCCACGCACTCCTTTACCTCGATAAGCCATTAATAAGATTTGTAGAGAGGGAATGTTGGATATGGAGCTAGCAACCTCATCCCACTGCTACCGGGACTTCAAAGCTCTAGCTAGAAGCCCTGTGTTCCACACTGGGAACGTAAAGAAATAAAAAAATCAAGACGTTGTACTATCTAAGTTGTTATGTATATAGATTTCGCACAATACAATCAGTTTATATCTTCGTTCACAAAAGAAATAATAAGTTGAATAATATGATGTCTTGTCTGGTCTAAAACAGACCATGCTTGTTTTCACTAATAAGATCTTGAGTAAATTAACTGCAGAATACCTTCATACATCCGTAAATTCAGCAACGGTTTCTATTTAGTTTTTTATACTGAAGTGAATTTTGAGAGAAAATACTCAAGCACAATTGACTTGATATTTTTAAGAATGTCCGTTTACAAAATATACACTTAGCTTACAAATAAACTTTTTGAGGAGACAGTAGAATTAACTTGGTAGGAAAACTCTTATTTATAAAGTATTTACTTAAACTGAGATATATACATAAGGATATTTTTAAATATCCTTATGTATACACCGTAGGAAGGACAAACAGAATAAAACCATTTAAAATCTATTAATAATTAAATAATTAACATACTTGTTTCAAATTCTCATCCAAATTCAATCGAATCAGTTTAGGAAATTGTTCAATTAGGGGTACATGTATAAATCTATTCCCTGTAATACTCAGTTTAGTTAACTGAGGTAAATGTAAACGCCTGGGGAATACACGCAGTGCATTTTCTGATAGATCCAGTTCACGGAGATTCACACATTTAGCTAAATGGCTAGCATTAATGCTTGTATATCCGGAAGCAGGAACCGAGATGATACGAATAGAATCCAAACTTTTTGCTTTAGTCAGATAGAGAATTTCATCTTCATCTAACGGTCGATCATCCTCTTCTACAGATAAACTTAAAGGACAGTTTGCTGTAAAGAGAAATCAAGACAAACATATAAGTTGATGTATATGTTTGAATAGATGTATAAATATAGCTGTGGTAAATAAAACACTTTAAGGGTACCGACTACTTTGCAGCAAATAAACAAAGTAATTCTCTGGATTCACCAGAATTTATCTTTAAATAAAGTTTTCGCTAGCAGAGCTGTTTTACTTTACGAATGATATTTAACAGATAGAAGTCCTAAGTCTGGTTACTATCGAATGATCTGTCCTATTGAGGATCATTAGTAAACTGGATAACTTCATAGGTCTTTTTAGACAGAGATTCTCGAATTGGCAGTTTTGAATTGCTTCAGGGTTACAGATAAGCCATGAGCATAAATATAAGTATAACCCCACTCTGACGACTAAGTTCTTTCAATATCGAACACCATTGCACAGACAATGAGAAAGCGATACTGGGCTGAAAGTAATCAACAAACAAGCATGAAAACAACGAATGAAGATGGAGTAAAAGATCGGAAGTTACTACCACTAATCCAAGTAGATAAAATGAGATAATATTATTCTTTGTTAAAATGTATGTCCTTGCAAACAAAAAATGAATAGTAGAAAAGAGGATAGATAGTAGTACTGGAATTATTTGACTTCCAACCAAGCATTCATAAAGAGTAATTATGAAAGCATTAAGTTCCAAAGACATCCACACTTTGCCGCCTTTGAATGAAGGAATCTGCGCGTAGAGTTAAAATGAGCTTATCTTTAAATCGCTACACTTTGGGGGAGTTCACAGGAGGTCAGTTGGTTCTTTCTGTGAAGTCAGAATAAAGTTATTACAATTGTTACAAATAAATTCTATTTTGACTTATTCTTAAGGGTGTTCATTCCTCACAATCATTTAGTGTCTAAATTTAATTAGTCCTATGACTTTGGTTTTTACTGACATTTTGTAAGCACTTATTAGGACCAATTCTGACGGACAATGATTTTGGGTTACCTATACGAATGGATGGAATTATCTTCCTGAAATGAAAGTGAATAATAAAATGTATGGGATTGTGATTATTGGGGAAAAAATCGATGTAACAAATTGAGGCCAACATTTTAAGGTTTATGTGTCATCTGGACTTACCTAATTCGTTGTCAGTTCTAGGATCCACAATGGTAAACTGCGCACGACCCAGTTCTTCTAGCTGGCTGTCGGACAATTGAGCGATAGCTTGACTGCCTCCCAAAAGCTGGACAAGTTCATTGCTGTCTAGGCCGGAGTGACCGAGTTCATCATCAAAACCCATCATTCCGCCACACAAACCCACATTACCACCCACCGAGTCAACGTAATAAGGAAGACCGGAAGAGATACCGGTATAACCAGGCAGTCCAAACATATCAGCGCCAGATGATCCAAGGGAATCACCACTCGGATAAGAGTCGCCTTGTAACCGGATTTGCACAACATCACTTGACGACCCTAGAGAACTTCCAAGTCCATATTTACTACCAAGTCCACGGGTTGACCTGAAAATCATATCCGTATAAAAGAACATTTTCACTATGACGAATCCAATCTAAATAATGATATATCTAGATATTGAACGAAAAGTTCTAAACAACAGGAAAATTATTTCAAAGAAACTGAGAATGGATTACTTATCAATGTTAAACAGCACCTCTCGTAACAAAATCTCCCAGTTCTAAATTGCTGTAAACTGGTCTGTCTGGATTCAACATAGAACTTGGCACCGAAGTGCACCAGTTCGAGTTGCCACGTTCCAAATAGCACACAGAGGTAGACAAGAAGATGAGTGGAGAGAATTAATAGAGTTTGACAAATATAGGAGTGAAACAGAATGGGTAATGGTAGAAAGGAATATGAAAGATTACAGAGATTGAATACATCTGCGCCATTGACAACGATTTTGAGCCATGTCACCTATTGTCTCCAGCCATTGATTCCTAGAGTCCCGAGGGCCCCAACCCGGGAGTCTGCATCTCCCTACCTGACTCAGTTTAACTGTCAAGGATTTCATGGATTGATGCCATGTTTTTGTTTGGCCACCACTGGCTCTTTTCCAACCTGAACCTATATCAGCTAACAATGCCCGTCGGGGGAGGCGGTGGTTAGGCATGCGCACCACGTGACCTAGCCATCTTAGTCTATGTAACTTTATAACCTCGTCGATTGATTTTCCCTCTTTGCCCAACACTCTACGCCTAACGTCAACATTACTTATCTTGTGAAACCACCTAACGTGAGACAGAGATCGCAGACATCTATGATCGAAAGCAGTCAACCTTTTCATGTCTTCAACGCGTATTGGCCATGTTTCAGAGCCATAGAGAACTGTAAACTGGTAGTACATTTTATTAGTAGCATAATAAATACTACACTACTTAAATTAAAGAACGCACAATATGTTTGCGGAAAGTACCAGCGTAACAGGGCAGAAATAATAATTGCAATATCATAGAGTTTTCAAATAAATCGATGATCACCTAGTGTAAGTGATACCTGACTTGTTTTTGAACTGTATTATTTGTCGTGGTTTCGCTCGAAGCCTGGATGCATTCTGACAGCCCATACTGCATCTCAATCCACGACTGATAGGTTATACTTCAAATCCCAAAATTCAAGTGGGAAGAATAATGATTAGAATAGCTCAGCGTGTCTTTGTGAGATGTGAATTTAAATGCACAGATTTAATTTTGTGATGGATTCTAACACGTGGTGTGACAATCGTGCCATTATATCAATGGCTTTTGAGTGCTTGGATCTATTGAGTCACAAAATTATTATTATTTTTTTTATTTTTTATTTACAGCTTGATTCCACACTGTATTTTCGGTACATCATTAGATATTTCAAATTGCCAACAACTAAATTCTTATTTGTCTTGTTTACAGTTTGAAGTAAGAATATGTTATTAAATTGCATCTTATTTTTTTATATTACACTAGAGTGTAGTGCTTAATTAGTCTATTAGATTTTCTACAACATTTGAAAGTTGATTGTCAGTCTGTGACTGACTAGTTTCAACATAGAACTTTGCACTGATGTGCAGTAGTTTGAGTCACCACCCTCCTTCTATGTAGCATACAAAGCAAGAGAAGGAAATGCAAAACAGAGACAGTATACAGAGATATGAGGCAAAAAGAATGGTAATATCGAAGAACATAGTTTTATTAGGTATTATAAGTCACAGGGAGTGGATACATCTGAGCCAGCCATTGGGAACGATAAGTCTGAGCCATACCATCGATTGTCTCCAGCTAACATTGCCCATTGTCGAGGAAGGTGATGGCTTGCTGGTATGCATGCGTAATACATGTCCTAACCATCTCAGTCAATATAGCTTTACAGCCTCGTTGATTGATTCCTTCTCCATACCTAGCAACCGACAGATGCTTCACCTCAATACTGTTCACCTTATTATACCACTTCACACTATGGAAAGTTTTCCTAAGAGGGTTATACAAACCCTGCTCCGAAATAATGGTGCCCATGGGTCCTCGTACCTGAGATGGGAGAAAAGCTTGTATTAGTCATTGGGAACATAGCTTCTGAAGATAATATGCCAGTGTCCAAAAACTCGTAGAGTGGACCCGAGCGGTAACCATCCGTTACATTCTGGGCGTTCAGATAGTATCTTGACGCTCACATGAACTACAGAGCAACAATTCAGTGAGGATACCGGGTTAGCTACATGTGCCTGCAAATCATCGTACTTACTATTTAGCAGACAAGGCATCCCAGTTGTCCAGCATAATACTATTGCTGTTTTTACATATACATTACTTCATTTTACTACTATCAACTTCCCATCTTTTACTGTTGCTGTTGTCAGCTGCTTATTGTTTGGTATCTAACTTTGCCCATACAGTTGCTTTCAGAAAGTTGGTCTCTAGTGTGATATCTCACACCTGTCTCATTCAGGAATACCACAGTGTTTACATGTCGACGGATATAGGTTTTGTCAAAAACGCTGGGGATTCGTGATACTTATGTCTTTTTTATTAGTGACCAGAAAGAAAAAGATATTCCAGTGAGGTGCTCCAAGTGACTATGCCACATTTTGCAACACTTTGCGCATTTACATGACAAAAGACTCCCTGACTTTCTTAAGGTTGACAACTCAACGATTTGTAATCCACTGAAACTTGAAGATAATGGGAAGTATACAAGAATTTACTGCTTAAAACTAACCAAAAAATTATCTACCAAGGACCAACTTTGGATGAATCCATTTGGTTGTTATCTCCAGATACATGAACGCATGCAAAAATTCGAAGAAATGAGTGGATATAGTAGAGGGCACTAATTCAAGCCCAGGCCTGCACTATGCTTAAAACAACAAAATATATCAAAACATATCATGCTCATTAACCACATTTTGATATTAATTATTCACACAAAACCTGCAAGAAAATCGTCATGACTTCTCTTTTAAGACCCCACAACACGAGAGAATTAAATAACTACGATATAAGGAGAAAACTTAAAGATGGAAGCCCAGACTTTAAGAGAAACTCACCCCATAATGCCGTCCATCGGCGATGACCTGAAAATTTGAAGCACCGCCTAAGCCTTGAAAGGTAACAATGGGTTCAAGTTTCATTTTTGTACCGTTCTTCTTAAAGTTGAGATAGAGACGTTCCATTATTTATTAACCATACAATCTTGAAATCCAAAAGGTTTAAATGCAGTACAGCCACTACTAATGAACTGTTGAGAGGTACTGAAAAATATATTTAATTCTATTGATCATGTACTGGTCAGAGTTACCTTCTACGTCTTCTTGATGTGAAATTGCCTTGTAGCTATAAAAAGTTATCTAAAATTATTAAGAAAATGATGTTGAAAGAGGGATTTTTATCAACCAGGTTTATTTTCAAGCTGTAGAATAGCAGATGCAATTTTTTAAACTATATCCCAATAGAAAAGTTATGTGATAGATGTGAATGCCTATAATGATAATGTGAATTACAGCAAGACATTTTGATTGTAATCACAGTTAAGTCTTAAGAGCTGAAACCAGCTAGATAATACATGCAGTAATTCAAAGAATTATAGATCTTGGAAACAGGTATATTAGTATAAAACTTGGGCACTCTGGTAGAGTATAACTCCATTATAGATAAGATTTTATTTCATATCAAGTTGATATGATTATGAGCAATAGTTTGTGCTCGAAACGTCATCAGTTCATATAAATGTACAACGCTGTGTGATTTATCAAAATAAAATCTTATCTATAATGGAGGTATATTAGTAATAGATTTAGTAGGCAAATAAAACATCGCATTAGAAGTGCAGGATTTTGGTAATGCTGAGGCCAACTCCACGGAAAACGTACTTAGTCAAACTAATAAAGCTGATGACATCATCCTCTACTACAGTAAGCTGCAAATAACTGTCTTTTCAGTTGCAGGGTGTGTGAGAGAGTATACAGATATATGGTCATGCTAATAGAGAAGATTTATGGCTCAGGTGGATGGTTACCGGGAGACGCAATCATATCGTTCATGAGGAAATTTAAATCATTTCACTTTATGCTAAATATTGCGCTGAAGATGCCGTCCAGAAGGACGACGAAAGCCCCGTAACTAAACCAACCAGCCCAGAGAACACTATTAATTGCATATGGTCATGCTTTGGTGTGCTCAGTGTGCAAGAGTTGTGTCTTGACAACTATGGTGCAGCTGTCGCAGAATTTGGGCGTACTTGAATAATATGGTACACTCATCTGCAAGCGTAGGAACCGAATGATACATAGACTGTTAATTTGCAAATTTACTTCCTGGGACTGTATCAAAGGGAGTAGGTAAATTTTACTTTTAACTTTTTAATAGATGTGGCTCGTTGGATTCGGCTGATGGATTTTGGGTAATGAGGCCTGGACTCCATTTGCGTCCCATGTTTTTCAATTTTTGCAACAATTTGTATGATTTCTAGCCATTTGTCCGAGGAATCTGATCTGGGTATCTGAG
Source organism: Trichobilharzia regenti (assembly GCA_944472135.2). NCBI lineage: Eukaryota > Metazoa > Platyhelminthes > Trematoda > Strigeidida > Schistosomatidae > Trichobilharzia > Trichobilharzia regenti. The sequence continues at coordinate 64,617,152 of OX235263.1, forward strand.
TTTCAACCGATCCTAACTGACAGTATTTTCCTCTGATTTTGCTTTTTTGTGCTGGCATTTAAACCTTCTTTAATTCACACATCCAAAGTCTTCGTCATATTAGTTTGCCTGTTTGTTCTCCAACTGACTCTTCAGATTCACGAAATGGCCTAATTCATTACCCCGGAACTATTCGCATCTAGGTGACCAGTTATACCTCCCGATGAGGTTTATGTGTCACTAGTGCTTTCTGACTGCCTCGTCTAAATTTCGGCTCTTGTAATAGCACAACATTGCTACTACCATTGCTCTTCTGTTTGTGTACTACATTTAGTTAGTATTTAGTATGGAGTTTACCTCATAATTCAATTATAAAACAGTGCATTTCCGAAATGGACGCTATCTGATTTTGTAAACCTATTTTAATGCCTGCAGACACACAAAATAATACTCAATCACCTGCTGAATTTCCTTCTAAAAGCTATTCTGTTTTCTCTTAAAATATTTGTATCCCCCCGCAGTTTTTGCCCAAAGTTGCACTCCAAAATTACAAAACTGTGACTGGAAACCATCTAATTATCTTTAGAAAAAACAGAAAACCTCCCAGCAATTTCAGAAACAGTCCTATGATCACTGTCACCGCCTGTTCTAAGATAGTGTGTGGGGCAACGTCAGCAGACGTGGTAATCAAACGGCAATACTTTCAGACCTTTTTCTAGTGTTTTACACCTCAGATGGGAGTGAGAATATAGTCGATTACTTAGTACATGCGGTACACGAAGTATTTGCAACTTTTTGAAGGGAATGAATTATCATCACTAGGGTTAATCTGCTATATTGTTCAGTTTAAACTGGCCAGTTAATTTAATTACGGCATAAGTCCCTGCCGGCAGGCGGCAGCTGACAAACTTTATATATGTTAAGGTAAATATCAGGTCCCTAGTGAACGCTGACGAGTAATTACAGACTAGTAAAGAAAGTTCAGTGTTGAAATGAAAATGATGCAGATATTTTGCTGGGCTTCACAAAGGTTACTAACAGATGTCAATTCGTCGATTGTTTTAGTTGTGAGGGAGAAGCATCGTAAAATCCTCACCGTTGAGATTGACTAAATAGTCTTGAGTGTTTTCAAAGAACTCAAATCTATCAACCTCTGTGATTCAGCCATCAGTGATTTTGGATGTACTACGCTTGCGAAAGCATTTCTAACGTAACCGACTCACACAAAACCAGACGAAAGCATATGGTCCCGCATGATATCACGGTATGTGCCCAACCAATACTGCAACCGAATTGTTTATCAGAATAATTCTTTCAAATGCCCCGTGATCGCCAATGCAAAAGCAATTAGTGCATGTGAAAATGCGTGAAGGCTATCATGATGTGGGTGCGAAAATTGCAATGGAGAGATAAATGGGAACCTAAATTCATTATCCTTCACACAATGTGCGAAGAGTGGATATTTTTTCAAGAAAGTGGCCTTTTGATTATTACAAAACAGTCATGGTATCCCACAACATATTTTTAGCAGTGTCTTTTCAGTTGTCCGTGTCTGGACGACTAATATAGAAGTGAAACAGCACCATACAGAGTTTTTGGTGATCGGGAAAACGAATCTTGCGGTTTAATATCTGCTTTGTGTAAATAGGGAAGTATAGTTGGGAGGAACAACCACTAGGACTGAGACAAATTTGATTACGACGCCACCAAAACACGGATGATCGTAAGAATTGGGTATCTCCTCTCTTACTGACTACAAAGTTGGTGATTAATTCTAACGTCTGTCTCTTCACACAAGATGAGTACTTAATAAGGTGAAGTTATGCTTTTGATTTTGACTGCGTGGGTATAAAGTATTATGAAATTCTGTTCCCCCTAAATTGCTGGAAGTAGAAGCTGTTACTCTAAAAGAATGTTGGCTTTCGAAAATATGACTTCAATCAGTTTTTCACACCAACTCAGATGCTTATCAACTGTGTCAGTTAGGTCATTGGAACCACAGCCCACTTTACAGTCCTCAGGTTATCATATGTTGTTGCATAGACACTGCCTAATATTCTATTAGAAGGTGAAAGCACACTCTGAAGAAGTCTGGGTGGAATGTAAGAATGTGGAGAATTAAAATACGAATGCTGAGTTGTATTTGGGTGTCTCAGTATTCTTATGTGCTGTGTTAAATGAACGATTTTCGGAGATCCGTTCGATCTATGATTTTCCGCATTGCAATATTTTACTGGCAGAAAGGTTTATCGAGATGACTGCTTGATTTAAACAGGGCAAATGCACACTGTCAAGCACACATGTGGTCTTGATGTAATAACTACGTAGCATATTTATTTGTGAGTAGTCTTTGGAGTTGCCTGAAGGTGATAACACAAGTTATATTAGAGACATAAATGTTGAAAGCTGAACACTGCTGAAACCCGGATGGCAAATGAGTGGTGGGTATAAGGGTATTCAATGGGTTATGTGCAAATGGAATGCAAACACCATATTATTTTTATTGTTATTTGGTCCTAGAGTTTTTATTGAAACACATAGCCACAGTAAAAAATCCCTTTTTCAGTCGTTTCCCTGATGTCAGTTTCGCCTGGCCCCACAACTGCTTAGCTCGCCGGTTTTCATGTGGTTCGGCTCGATGTTTGTCATGCTACGTCACTTAAATGTGTCTGCGGCGTATGTCCAGGCCACTTCCATTCTCTTCTTCATATTTGTTAGAAAGTCACTTATTGGCTATTCCACCACCAGGGTTTACTATCGTCTACGATTTTCAGTCGCCCATTTGATCTTCAGCATCGAGAGAATGTAGGTATTGATTAAAGTCTTCAGACCGTTTGAATTGCTTTCGTTCACTCCCGAAGCAGGAGTACTGAATTGGTATGCATGATAAATTTAATTGTGCTAAGTGCTACATATTTGAACAATAATTTCTGAATAACAGACGTCCTTCTTGCTTTACCAAACTTGTGTGTCTCCAAAAACATCGTACGGGGTGCCTGTAGTTTATACGACGCTCCGAGTAAGGTCGGTGAAGCAGACTGCTTCCCTCAGATTTCTGGCATTGACGGTGATTAGTATGTGACAAAACACCACTTAACAATTATAATTTAACTATGGATGTTTCCATGTAATAAAAAAACAATGCAGCTAATGATTTTATCTCATAAGTTTTATTGGAACATTGAATTACTGAAGAAGAAAAGGTTTTTCTTCAGATTTATGGCCTTTTGAAACTCCGATACAATGGATTTGTCATACCTATTTTTATTTTTAATTGTTTGGCTTCGTAAAATAGAAAACTAATCATATATTAGTGTGGGTTGTTTGAAATTGACCTGGGATTCATTTCCGCAAAGTTGCCAGTGTTTTTAACTGACCAGAAATTGTTGATTCAATGAAGCTGGGTAAGTGTCATATAGCCGTGTTGTCATCTGTATATTCACCCATAATTCTTTTAGTTTTTCTATTATATACAATATTATGTTCATAGTTTTTCTTGTAATGTTCGACATTAGACTAGGGTATTGAATCATATTCAAAGGCCGTATGTTGTAGTCAAATTAATGCATCAGCAAGTACTAGGATCTCAAAATAAGGTCATAGTGTAGTCGTCACGATTAAAAATTTCAGATTGATATGTGCTGTTGCCTCTGTGGTAGGAAGGTCAAGCATGTGTATTGTAGAAGAAAAGTATAGAACTTAGGAGCGCAGTATATGTTAACTGGTTTGACTGTATTCTGTTAATTGTATCAAACAGCTGACACTTATGGAATCCATTTTCTAGTCTTACTTACGGGTTCCTATTTCAATGTCTTAAATTTATTCATCGTGCAAACCTTCAGGTAGTACTGGATTGCGTTAGCCAATATAATTGCCTTTGGAAGTTGGTCCTTAGTATATTAAGGAGCATCAATCCACTTGTCACTGCATAAGTTTTATGGTTGTGACACTGATGTGATATTGTTGATGGCGTCTGTGTTTATGTCCTTTAACTTTCAGTATTAGTTCGTCAGCTTACCAAAAGGTGTTCGCAGTTTATGAATAGGTATAGTCTATTAGTTGGCTTCCTATGAGCAGGAATCAAACCAACATATTTGTCCCAACTATTTCCAACATATAGGTTCAGGAGCACTGTTAATTTGGGGGTGATAATCGTAAACTGTGTTTTCTCACTTGGAATTAAAATGCGCATTTTCCCTATTATCATCATGGTTTTTTTTGTAACCACTCTATGCCTTTATGTTGGTTATTTCTCGTTGTCACCATCAGTTCTAAAAATTCAACCAGTAATAATTGATTAGCTGTGCTGTGGTTATTGCTACGACTTCCTTGTTGCGTTATCATAGAATGTGGTTAAATGCGGAACATAGGTCAAAGTAGGAATTATTCTCATATTGCACATTCGTTCCTCTTAGCATGAAGATTACTGGTGCCTACTGCGCACACGAATGTTATTAGTGGGAAAGACCATTGTTCACTGTGACTATGGTTCGTTAAACTGATTAAGTGACTCATTGTCTGTGGGCACTTGGTTGAAAAACTGCTTCGTCTGTGTTGATTTGGAGTCTAGTAATATCATGTGTTCAATTTAGGTGTGGATCACTGCTAATGATATTTACGTTTACGCTCATACATAGTAAATGACGTTCCTAACACACTGATGTCATCACCCCCAACTTCAAACTACTCCTGCCAGCCGTGGTCGTCGTGGAAGGCGTTACCTCTGCCCGCACGTGCTATTGAAGACAAATGCCATACCAAACTAGGTTTAAGACTAGCTGCTAAACATCTAGAAAGAGCACGAAAAACTGGTTGCACCTGTAATATCCCATGAAGACGAATAAAGTCTCTTGCAGCTTTGGAAAAATCTCGCCCGTAGACATCTGGTTTCTAAAACTTAACTCCTTAGAATTCTTAGGGCCCTCACTCATGAAATAAAACAACCACTATTACAACTTGCGACGCTCATTGCACATGACTAAAATAGGTCATCAGTTGTCCCACTTCATTTAAACCGTTTGCAGGATGATTTCCGGTGGTAGTCTGGTAGTTTCGAATAACTTAGGAAGGTACTATCGAAATCGTGCTTGCTAGTTGGTCAGTACATATCTAGATTTATGCGGAGAACTATTTGCCACTTATGCTCTCAATACTGTGTGTGCTAAACGAGCAGCTGATGTCCTAATGTAGTTGTCGGGTTTGCATGTCTCAGTGGCGCAGATGCATCCACTCCCTGCGACTTATGATCTTCAATGAAACTGTTTTGTATTTCTTTATTACTCCTTTGTCTCACACCTGTGCTCACTGTTTCTATTATGCTTTTCTTGTACTTTCTTCTCTTGCTTCGCGTGCTACACGGAGTGTGGCTACTTGAACTGGCGCACATTTGTGCAAAGTTCTATATCGAAAACAGACAGACAGACAGACAGTGATTCGACTAGCTTTACTGACTGGAACCAACGGTCCTGCAATCCCTACTTTGCAAGGAAGGCTGGTTGAATAACCGTTGAGTCGAAAGTAGTTGCCATCGTAGTGCAGGTCATTTACAATGTTAGGGGTCGCGGTGGAGTGCCGTGCTGCTGACGGACTGGCTGACCGGTTTCATCATAGAACTTTGCACAGATGTGCAGCAGTTCGATTTGCCACACTCAGTGTAGCACACAAATCAGAAGAGAGTAAAGGGAGGTTCAAAAGACAAACAAAAGTGTAAGGATAAAAGAATAGTAATATGAGAGAACAATGGGGTTTTTATTGGATATGACAAATTACAAAGAGTGAATGCATCTGCACCATTGAGAACGACTTTGAACCATATCATGGACTAATGTTCAGTGATAGGTACTTTCCGTACGACCAGGAAACAAGCCACGTCACCTCTGCATTATACTGATGAAGCATTAAAATGTATCGAAGTTTGTTCACCTACCGACGTTGGGGCCTGTTTCCACTAAGTCCAAACAATTGGAGAGCACAACCAATTTCTGATTCGTTGTGTTTTATTTGCCTTAATCTACCACTGCTTACGTACTTTGTGAAAAGTTTCAATCAGTATACATTTAAACAGTTTTGGCTGTTCTATCATTTTCGTAGCCTGCTGGAATCAGTGGACGAGATTACAGAATATCCGTTGACCTTCACCAACTCTTGTTGATGTTTTATAGTAAGCGTTCATTGAATATACATGTTATGTTCAAATTACTCAAGTTAGCGTAAGTTCATGGCTACACCAACTGAATAACCCTTTTACTCACACTGTTCAAGAGCTGTGTTAGTCAGCAGCGCCTCTAGGGCATGTATTTGGTATGTTTGTTTACTGGACTGTTGCTTTAAACAGAGACTCACCAATAATTACTAAAGCAATTTTATTCGCCAGCCACTTTTGTGAATTCGGGAGTGAGCCCTACACGATAATATTACTGTGAGGCAGCTCAAATATTGGTAATTAGTATGATAGGTTTTCCATTAGTGAACTATAACTACAGACTCATCTGGTAAAGTGTGGTCAGTCTAGTAGTACCTTACTTGTGAAAACATCTAGTGCACATCCCTAAATGGATTTACTTGGATATGCTGGTAATAGCCGAAGAAAGTGAGAAATATTTGACACCTGACGTAACGAACTATTTACGTAGAGATTGCTCATGACTACTTTCTTTCTGTAACCTTTTGGTTTTTGTTTATATTACTCCAGGTTTTAGTTAACAATGATGAAGTGCCTCAAAGTTGAGGATGCGTTATCTTATCTAGACCAGGTCAAAGCGAGATTCTCTGGTCAGGGGGCAATCTATATGGACTTTCTTGATGTCATGCGTGATTTCAAGGCTCAGACGTAAGTCTATCATTCAGATGTTAAATATTTCTCAGAATTGGTACGGAAGTTGTTATTCGACGGGTACGTGAGCTGTTTGAAGGTCATCCTGATTTGATCACTGGATTCAACACTTTCATACCTCAAGGGTATCGTATGGATGCTCCTCCTACATCACATCAGTCTTTTAACAGCAAACCTACATGCACCGTTATCCCATCAAGGAGTACATTATCAATATCCTCATCCGATAATGTAACTCCAGTTAAAGGAGTTTGCACTTCGCTAAAAGTTAGTGAAGCAGTGAGTGAATGGTCACCCCCAGGAAGTTTAACTGGTGTAGCCAGCAGTCAGTTCGACGTTTCCAGTCGCCCAAATGTTCATGTATCTGTTGTCTCTAACTGCCTACCACTGTCAGTTTCATCTCCACCTATACGTGCTTTAACTCCTAATATTCAACCTGATGGTCTTAGTTATAACTCGTCAACTCAACAACAGTTTTTGTCGACAGACTATCAAGAGAACCTTTCCAATGTCATTGTTAGAAACTCACACAATACTACAAGTTTACCACAATCTCCTCACGTTTATCAGCAGAACCAACACCAGTCATTCCATCACGCTCTCCAGTATGTGAATAAAATAAAGGTAAGTGATATTTACTTCATAAGGATGGCGTTGGTTCAGAACCGGTTCCAAGGCATACCTGATGTCTACAAACGATTCCTCGATATATTGCAGTGGTACCAAAAGGAACAAAGACATTCAGATCCTATGTGTCGTAAACAGGCCGAATTACAGGTTTACCAGGATGTTGCCAAGCTGTTTGATGGCCAAGAGGATCTACTTCAGGAATTCAGCCAGTTCTTACCTGAATCCTTTGGCGTTACGAGTGCTGTGGTAGGTTTTTACCGTTTAAGTTATCCTCCTGTTTTGTAGACTGAAACGACGATAAATAGGAAGAACTCTGGCTATTCACAACTCAGTGGGTCAGATTTACTAGATCCGTCTGTTCCAGTGCCTCAGTTAATAAACCGTGTTTCGGAAGGTATCAACCTAGCGCTGTCTTCTAGACAGCGACCAGGTCAAGAAGCTGTTCCTGCAAATGTGGATTCCAAAAAACTAAAGCGACTTGCTCCTGCACCTTCTGCTTTTTCGAACAGTGCCTCAACAGTTATTCCACCCAAGAAATCTCGTTCTTCAGTACGAGATGTTAGCATTGTTGATACAAATCAATTGACCACAGGTATTGGCGTGTCACTTTTGCAAAAGGTTTGTTAATATTATAACTAATAACTTATCTACTAGATTCGAGATGCTTTGGATGCTGACAGTCCAGTAGGGAGTCGTTCCTACCAAACCTTCCTACAAAACGTTTGTTTATTCAACCGTCGGATAATATCAGCTGATGAACTGTTAGAAACGACACATCCTCTATTTATAAGACATGTAGACGTGTGGAGACGCTTCAGTGATTTCATCATGGTAAGTACGCGTGAAATAAGTTTATATTGGTGTGGAGGTGACTATTTATATATTTTGGGACATAATGTATGATATAGGATCGTAGATGTTACGAATTTCTTGGAATAGTTTGAGCGCCGAATCAGATTGAATCACTACAAATTATTTAAAATAATCCCAGTGTGTTTAAGAAGAAATCAAAACAAGATTTTTCTAAACGTTCCTCTGGGTTAGCCACAGCATCTTCAGCAGTAGAATTATTCTGATTTTATTAACCAACACCAAAATATGTAGTCAAAAAATTACAGAAATTGAAATCACTTTCATTGAAGGTCACTTGTCGGTAGACATTTGTACCAATAGAAGAGTGTAAACAGTCATCACACACTTATAATGACTAATGTCAAATTGTCATATATGCGTATTTGTCTGTATGAGTGTGTGTATGTTGTTTATTATGTGGAAAACACGTCAAAACATGATAATATTTCACAATACGGTCATAATATACGATTGAATTTGTTTTTCTCCCTCAGCTGTCGTGCTTCATTACATTTTGTTAATAACACAAAACGAAAAATTTGTCATAGGCAGTCCTGTCTGTCTGTCTGGATTCAACATAGAACTTGGCACCGAAGTGCAGCAGTTCGAGTTGCCACGTTCCAAATAGCACACAGAGGTAGACAAGAAGATGAGTGAAGAGAATCAATAGAGTTTGACAAGTATAAGAGTGAAACAGAATGGGTAATGGTAGAGAGGAATATGAAAGATTACAGAGATTGAATACATCTGCGCCATTGACAACGATTTTGAGCCATGTCACCTATTGTCTCCAGCCATTGATTCCTAGAGTCCCGAGGGCCCCAACCCGGGAGTCTGCATCTCCCTACCTGACTCATTGGGTTAACATAGGCAGTCCTAAGTACTTGAAACGTGATTGTTAAAAAAATGGTCGAAAAACTAATGTGATTGTCTAATCTAACAGGACTATGTTGCCTGCATAATTAAGTTCATTTAAGCATCCCCCTCACATTATCAGTATCACTGTGCATATCCAGTCAAGAAAGCAATTCCGATAAGGACATCTGCAACAAGTGTTAGTAAATAAATTTAGCATTACTGATGACAACTATTTGATGTCACTGCACAGTTTACTGTAGACCCCAATATGATCACCAATTTTCAAGCATAGAACTCTCAGCAAGGTAAAGTGCATTTCTGACACACTTCTTAGAGAAGCACTGCTATACAACCTATTGGTCGGTGAGGTCAGGTCTCACTTTCAGACTAATATATGTATATATAACTGGCGTCAACATGTGTTTATATCTATCCCAGCATTTAGTAGAGAAAAACAGATTTCGTTTGCTCAGTTTTCAGTTTTATTCTTCTTATTTTCACTTGGGCAATGAGTAATTATAAAGTCTGTAATTTAAACGATTTCATTGATCTCACTTCCATGTTTTTGTCATCCTAATATTCATTTTCTGAAAATGAGAACAATTAACTATCGACACTAGTAAGGTGGAATCATGTTTGCTTTTCATAGTGAAAATAAAGCTTATTGTAGCTTTTTCTAAGCCATGCTTATTGAATATATTAGGCCCTTTGGTTTCTTCGCATTGTTGTATATGAAGTGACTCATAGACACACCATAGGGTGAAATAGAGTAGTAGTTTTAAAATCTTAATATATTTGCATGGAGAAAAAAGAGCTAGCGGCGGTCAAACCAAGACATGGCACCAGTCAATGGAATCTACAACAGTTAGTCTAAGCCACGTAGGAAGGTGTTTACTTCCTGGTTGGGGTCCTCGGGACGGTAAAAACCAATGGTTGGAAACAATTGGTGATATGGCTCAAAATCATTCTCAATGGCTGGTACAGGAGCATCTACTCCTTGTGATTTATGATTTCCAATGAAAGTATATTGTTCTTCGTTATTACTATTCCTTTGTCTCACATCTCTGCTCACTGTTTCTATTATGCATTTCTTGTACTTTCTTCTGTTGCTTTGTGTGCTACATGGAGGGAGTGTGGCGATTTGAACTGGTGCACATCGGTGCAAAGTTCTGTGTTGAGAACAGGCAGACAGCATGGAGAAAATTTAATCACTGCATCTTCATTCATCATTTAAACTACCATGTTGAGAAACCATTTTTGGGTTAACCGTCTTGTTTAACCTTTCTCTCTTGAAATGAGCAAATAAATTAATTAAGGACCAGTTATGTTCATTATAGTGGAGATGTGATTCCTTGGCTTAAGCACTCAGCTTTCAGTCAATGGGTTCCGTGTTCGAGTCCTACTCCACCTACTTCAGCCTAAGCAACTGGGTAGTTTCATTAGTTCTCACATAATAAATGTAGCTCATAACCCAGTACTCGGTAGTTCAGTAATAACTAACTAGTTATGTGTTCATGTTGAATGATTATTGATTTCATGTATCATATGAGATAAGTGAAATGTAAATGAACTGAAAAGAGGTTGACTGAAAGTGATAAGATCAGGATTTGTTGATGCTGTTTAGGATTAATAACCATTAGCCTGTAGCTCACAAAAAAACTTGGTTTTTTCGTTACTTTACTGAAAACCTGTTAGCAAATTCCAGTCGAAATTGATGATGATATACAAGAGAACAGCAATATTGGGTAAAGGATGAAAGTACGGAATTATGGAGTGTTATTGAATAACTCGATTTGGTATCACCAGTTTATGTGGAATTCCTTTGTTGTTGTTGTCAGTGTTATGCAATCATACATTTGTTGACTTTCTTTTTTTAACCATTTAGTCATCACGAAATTCATCCCAAGAAGGATTTGGACAACTTCAGTCTCATTCTCCTGCTTACTCCCGGGACAGACATGATCGTGATAAACATGGTACTTGTAATTTCCCGTGTGATGCTCATACATGTTCTGATTCTCTGTCCAACAACATAAACAATCAACCGCCTACATCATTAGTCTCACTTGTAAGTGAAGTGTCTCAAAAAAGATTGGATTTGGATTACACTAAACTCCGAAGTTGTGGTGTAAGCTATCGAGCATTACCATCGAATTTCCCGCAGAGCAAATGTTCCGGTCGCCAAAAATGCCCAGTTGCAAAAGAAGTAAGCCAGTCGTTTTTTTTAGTATACTATTGATATGGTCCTTTGAGTTGGATTGTTTTGGTAACACTATTAGAAATAAGCGTAAATACAGGTTTATAAAATATTTGCCTTACGTTGTGTTATTATTACACAGCGTACTTTAATGATGGTCAAATTGTATAGTATATAATGGTTCCATTATAGTGTTGGTTTTCAAATATTTTAATCACAGGCTTAAATTTGCATCTTTGCTTGGTGCATAATCTTGGTTTCAATTTGACATCACTATAGTTATGAGTTTGTTAATACACACCCACATATATGTGTGTGTGTGTGGTTAGTTAGTTAAACATATTAACCTATTGTTGTCACTTTACTATTTTGACTCACGTGTGTGCTGTTGGTGCAATGACACTCTTAATCGATTCGTTAATTATATATATATATATATATATATATATATATATATATATATATATATATATATATATATATATATATATAGTTACATTCACTCATACTTTTCACACTATGCCAACCTTAAAGATTTCGCATAGAAGACACTAGTGACATTAATGTATTCCTCTAAGATTATATTTTCACTTTTTTGTTGTCACCTATCTTTTTGTTTATTTTTTGTAAAGTTTTTTCTATCACTACCACTAGTGTCGTCAAATTAACTACTTTTTTTCTCTCTCTATTACTGATATACTAAATAAAGTTGCAACTTAGTATAATATGATGATATACTGTATAACAAGGTGTGTATAGTTAGGGGTTGGACAGCTTATTTTTACGATTGGTATATTCTGGACACTGAGAGATGATAGCAAGCAATCTAAGCCTTGTGATTTTATCACATCAATTTTTCAGTATCCTTTTCCACAGTTGGAAAAAGGTTTTTTTCTATTAGTTATTTTAAGCTCAAGTACTGAAAAGTAATTTGTCAGTTGTTATTAATGTGTTGTATTGCTCTCTGAAGGGTGATTTTCTCTTTACTTTTACACTTCCGCACTTTTCTCACATGTTGGAAAACCTTAAAGTATGTTTTTTGTCAACAGTTCTTTATAGATGACAAGTCATGCAAACTATTTTCTTATTTTTGATGATGAAGCATTATTGATGTCTATACGTGTTAGTCACTCACTGATCATTGTTCCATTTTGATATATTTTTTTCGGTTTCCTTGTTTTAATACGTAGTAGTACATCTTCTGCTGTTGTTGTTTTTATTTTTTAAATTATAGGTGTTAAATGATTCGTATATCAGTTTCTCTTCGCTTACCTCCGAAGATTCTCAGTTTGTATCATCTAAAAAGAATCAATATGAAGAAAATATGTATCGTGTGGAAGATGAACGTTATGAAGTAGATATGGTTACTGAACTCAATAGAGCTGCAATGCAAAATCTAGTTGTTGTTAAAAAACGTATGGATAGATTAAATAAAGAACAACTTATTCAATTTCATATGGATGATAAATTAGGTGGAACATCAGCAATTTTAATGCGAAAAGCTATACACAGGTACTTGGCATTTTTGAATGATGTTTCGCTTGGTTTTGGTTTGCATACTTACTTTACTTTACTTTACTTCGGCTATCTCCTACGGGAGGATGAGCCGGCTTCATGAACCATGAAGTTTCATGGGAATTGGGTACGAGTGATGTCCCCAGAATCGCTCGGCCTTTTGTTTAAGAGTGCAGCTCTAGCCTTTACACAACCAAGTGTGACCTACAAGGCAGTAGGAGTGGAGTAGGGAGTCCACTATCCATTGGCAGCCGGTGACCGGAGTCCGGTTCATTCGCCTTTTTGAATGGGGCCAGTCATCCAGGGCATCCAATAAGCTCTTTGTCCATACGTCTGCCGGTGAGCTTCATACGCCAGTCGTTGGAGGTTTGGAATCAGGGTTTAGCCATCTCCCCTAGACTGTCATCCAATGGACAGTCAACCCGGTGAAGAGCGCGGGGCATCCGCTTTTGCCCTCTCACTTTGGTGAAAAACACCTCCGCCACGTGAAGGCAGTGAGTAGGACTTCTTCAGGAGAGGCTATGTAAGACGCCCGGTCATATGGGAGCATTTCAAGAGGTGTACGGAGGAGTGGCCAACCCGCAGCGCAAGACACCCACCCCCGACCATCCTGAGGCTTTGGAGGCTCATGGTTTGCATACTCTATGTACATATGGATCTATCTATTTTCAAGTATTGGTTTTGTAGGGACTTTGTTTGATTGCATGGAGGATTTCATCATGAGCTGGCATCAGTTAGAGAACCACTGGAAAACCTGGGATTACTGGACGGCTGTTTCGTCATAGTTTGGGACTCTTCAGCAATACGCACCACCGGGGTTCGAATCCGGGAGGTTCTGGTTATAAGGCGAGCTCGTAGACTATTGATTTCATCTGTGCGTTGGTGGTGGTGGTTAAGTGGTAGATTCCTCGCCACCCAGCCACATGGTTCGGGGCGGCCCACGCACTCCTAGATTGATCTGTCGGCCAGTAGTAAGCTCGATAGAAGGGGGAGGTTAAGTGTAAAGCTAGCTATCTCACCCCATGAAAACGACCACCTCTACTGAAGATTCAGACCTCAAGCTTTTGAAGTCTTATGTTCTACTCTCAATGCAGAGGAATAAAAAGGAAAAAAGGGAAAAGCATGATTTCATCCGTGTGTACGAATCCATCCTGCACCATCCATTAAGTCTAATGTGTTTTGAACCTTTTAAGTCTGTTGTTAAAACACAATCCTTGCATGCAAAACATAGGAGTCGTCTAAACGAAGAGAAATATTTGTTAAGAAGTGATGAAATAGTGGTCTGAAAGAATCAACCTTGACTTTTACTGATTTTTAGTTAGTAATTGAAATTTAGTTTCTCCTTTTCTCGTCTGACCAGCAGATGTGTTCAGATACCCAGTCAAGACAGGTATTTTGAATATTCTTTTTGAAATATCCTTTCTGGAGAATAGATTATGCATCTGTTTTTCACTTTAATATGTAGAATAGCTTCCTAGTTGGTATCTCAAATGTAAGCGGACTAATAAAAAGAGGGTAAAGAAGAGATGACTGCAAAGTTTCGAAGTTTCGATGAAAACGGACAGTAAACTTTAGTCTCTCATCGGTTAGTACTTTAGTACTTATATGTCTCAATTTAGCTTCATGACCGAGATTTCGGCACTCGAGTGGTTTCATTAGTCAGGTGTTGAATTAACCTGAATGCTGTAAATATTGTCTGTCTGTCTGTCTGTTTTCGACATAGAACTTTGCACAAATGTGCGGAAGTTCAAGTCGCCACACTCCCTCCATGTAGCACACAAAGCAACAGAAGAAAGTACAAGAAAAGCATAATAGAAACAGTGAGCACAGGTGTGAGACAAAGGAGTAATAAAGAAATACAAAACAATTTCATTGAAGATCATAAGTCACAGGGAGTGGATGCATCTGCGCCACTGAGAACGATTTTGAGCCATGTCACCAATTGTTTCCAACCATAGATTTTTACCGTCCCGAGGACCCCAACCAGTCACGAAGTCTACACCTTCCTACGTGGCTTAGACCAACTGTTGTGGATTTCATTGACTGATGCCAAGTTTTTGTTTGACCGCCGCTAGCTTTTTTCCAGTCTGACCCTATATCCGCTAACATTGCTCGTCGAGGGAGGCGATACATATGTACTGTGCTTGTTTATTCATTGCCACCGTCATAATTCTGCGTTATTAATTCTACTCATTCTATGCAGGTTGACTATGCGATAATATGTCAGCGCCAGTGACTTCCTGAACAAGTGGCATACACAACCTTTTACAAACTAATAGAATTATCCGAAGTTAAAATCGACTAGGGTACCTTTTTTGTTTAAAAGGAAACTTGCAGAAAAATGGCATTTTTGTCTAATTCCAACATTTTATTAATTCTTCCTAAATCTTTAGTGTATTTATAATATTAAAGTAGCTGTAATCAATGTGTGTTCATTTGAAGGAACAATATCAGCTAAGTCGTTGGTGAACCTATTTTTGCAGATACATTTATGAAAATCTCATCGCCCGTAACGATAATAGATTCATTCATAGAAAGGCAAATGATATTAGTGTTAGCTGGTGGGTATGCTTTCCCTGGAAATTACTAATAACAAGGTGGTTAGAGACATTTAGCACGAATCTTCATTCAATAGTACATTTGGTTAACATTTTAAGCCAGACCTTGTTATACTTGTTGCTGTCTAATTGCCCATTACTCTTCCAAACTTTATTTTATATAATTATCAGTCATTGATAGAATCATTTATATGTTACAGCTGGCAATAACACATGCTTATTTAATATTTTTACTTGAATATTTAGAGTTTATGGTGATAAAGCAGGTGATGTAATATATGGCTTAAAAAATTGTCCTAATACAGTACTCCCATTGGTTATACAACGTATGCGTCAAAAAGACACAGAATGGCGAGAAACTATCCGTAATTATCAACGGTCTTGGGCAGATCAAGATGCACGTAATTATTTACGTTCTTTGGATCATCAGGGTGCAACATTCAAACAACGTGATGCACCTTTCATACGTAGTAAAACTATGATTAGTCAGATAGAATCTATCGCCCGAAATGATAAGGTAAGCTTTACAGTTAGTTAACAAAATATCTTTGCATTTTATTCTATTTAAGTGTATGTAAAAGTAAGACCAAAGAATATCTAATCGCTTTCTATTTGAGGAAAATGTTGGTTTCCTGTCTTTCTTTTAAGATAAAGATATAATAGAAAATTTAGTAATCACCTTTGGGAAATATAATTTTTCTTGACTCATTTTGCCTCCTTTCTGATGGTCAGGTTAACTTGTAGGGCAAACACCAAGAGATAAATAACACCGGGATGTTACCTGGCTGTTATCATAGACTGTATGCGCTTTCCCTGTTCTTTATTTATTTATTGTCTAAGTCAGCTAAATTATATTGACTCAAGTACAAGTTAGTTTACTAATCTACAAATCCATAAAGTATATTAAACTTCCTGTCAAATATAAGACGATGCTATTAAACTGAACTGTACCAACTTTTATCTTAAACATGAATGAAGTAATGGAGTATGTAGGACATTTCACTTACTTGGGAGGTTGTTTCAGCTCCAATAGACTGAATCTCTTTTTGTCCCTCTCTTTTGTTTACCATTGTGTGCTACACAGTGTGGCAACTTGAACTGTGAACTACTGCACTTCTGTGCTAAGTTCTGTGTTCAAACTTAGTCATTCAGTCAGTTATAGATGTCTAGGTGATACATAGCACGTGTAGTCTGCACCTTAAACCTTACTAATTAGGTACCACCACGCTTAAATAAGTATGTAAAAATACTAGGCTCATTGTCATTGTTGTAAATGTAATATTTATGTTTATTATGAGTTTCTTATTTAGTTATATATGAGATATCATACTGTGTGCATTGTATGTGTTATTAGATCTCATTCCATTAAGTTCAATAGTATGTATGTATGGATGGATAAGCAATTGTTTTAAGCAATACAAACGTCATATTTCATCATAGTTCTGATGTTATTAGATAGTTGGAGACAATCAGCAGGAAGCCTTGAACCTAGGTTTCGTGCTAGTTGACACTCACCAGTCAGCAAGGCGTATCTACAACCTTGAAGGAACTCATGTCCCACCCCTCTGAGATTCGAACCCTCAAGGTTACAGATACGCCTTGCTGACTGGTGAGTGTGAACTAGCACGAAACCTAGGTCCAAGACTGGGCTTCCTGCCGATTCCCTCCAACCATCTAATATCATCAAATCGATATGTGCACGTGATGGCGAACTACCTAGAATGTTGGCCACATTGTAAACCTGACTGATAGAATTCAGCCTGCAGCAAACCAGAGGACTAGACACTTCACACTAGTTGTTAACTAGTGTCCAATCAAAATAGTTTTGATGTGCAGGAAGTCAGCTTTCTTAATATTTACACAATTATTATTAAGATGTGCATATCATCGCATCTTAATTTAAGTGTTGTCATGTTTCAATTTGAGTAATTCATTTAACATAAATGTGTTTCCTGATCTTTTTTTTAGCATACATCGTGTCATTCTAGTTCAGATCCTGTCGGTAAAATGATTTCTACTCTGCTTACTCAACATAATTTTATTCCACGTGATATCAGTAATCCAGGATCTATGGGTTCTGCTTTAGCCAATGTATTAGAAGGGAATAATGAAGATGAATCAGCTCATTTAACATTAGTATATCCACCACCAGATATTAGAAATTCACTTTTAGAAGATGCTGCATCATTGATTATACATCATGTAAAACGTCAATCCAATGCAAGTAAAAATGATAAACGATCTATGAAATGTTTAGTAAGTTATAAAGAAGTGTACAGGTGTTGATGTTGTATTTTGACTCTTTTTGTGTTTATTCTTATAGATTAGGTTGTTTTTTTTTATAGTGGGGAGTAAATTTCTCATTTGTAGAGTGCAGTTGAATTAATCGATTTCTCGCTTTTTTATTTTTTATGAATCATTCGTACTATTTAGTGTTACACTGTTAGGTGTACTGAGTGAATCAGTTTACAAATGGCGTACCTGCATATAAGTGAGATTTTGTTAACTCTCCTGTTATTGTGCGTTTGTTTAGCCTTAGTAACTATTAGGGTTTTTGAACTTTGTAAATTTTCAAAAGTTGTATTTAATAAAAAAAGATAAGTCGAGTGGTTGAAATTCAATTGTAGTAAAATAGTTTAATCTTATCTGACTCTTGGCATCTTGTTTATCTAATCTTGTTTGAATGCTTAAATGGCACCTATTGCTGTGATGTTGATTTGATTAGTTGCACTTATGATTGGACACTAGTGTCCAGTCCACTGGTTTGGTGCAGACTGAATTCTATCAGTCACTTTTACAATGTGGCCGCCATTCTAGATGGCTCGCCATCACCGGCGCACTTTCAGTGGTTGATATTAAATGGTTGGAAGGAATCGGCAGGAAGTCCAGTCTTGGACCTAGGTTTCGTGCACCATTACACTAGATACTAACTACTGTCCAATCAAATGTATCCAGTATAGTCCTACAGTAGGTCATTCCCGAACCAAAACAGCTCAGTGACAATGTCTGTAACTGCAACACTGGGTGGCGTGGGTTCGAATCTCAGAAGGGATATGAGTTCCTTCAAGGTTGTTGACTAGTGATTGCCAACTAGCACGAAACCAAAGTCCAAGGCTGGGCTTCCTGCCGACTGCCTACAACCATCTAATAGTTGTTTTTCACCATATAACTTTGCACTGATGTGCAGCAGTTTGAGTCGCCACACTCCAGTCTAGCAGTTGTACTTATAGCGCGTTCCTTTATTCACGTACGAGTCAAATTATTATCAGTGGTATTGTTGCACAATCAATTCCTAGCTATTACTGGAGTGTAATTCTGTTCCATATTTCCAGTGAATAACTACTGACTTAGATAAAGTAACTTAGTTGTGTTATTGTTTCGTTTGAACTGTCCCATATGTCTTCTGAATATCTGACGTTGTTTATGGTGTATGATTGCTTTCAAAGTTTTCTAATATATGTTTAGTGGAGATATCATTGTTATAACCTATTGTATTCAGTCCGTTTTTCCTTGAATCAAATGTTTTAGTAGCGTTTTCGTTTTGGTGAATCCCTGACCCAATATTATTGTACCTTATAAAGCTAGTCTTTACTGGCAAACGGTATAATTAGATTATTTTCAATATTTGATCACCATGATTTTTCATGGGTGTTCTTTGGTCGATAAAATTACATAACAGCGTATATATACATCCAGGTCAAAGCTAGTGAACATTTGTCAATTTGTTTTTCGGGTCGCGCTAAATCACGAATTGGTAGAATTTAGAATTCATGAGCCATTGAATCGGGTGTTACGAAGGTGATTGAGTTTTAGAACGATGAGTGATGCTTGAATCTTGAAAAGACGAATGAACCAAGAATTTAGGCTTTATTCATTTTACAATGAAGCCGGAATGGCTTAAACATATAAAGGAAAAAAAGAGTGTTAATAGCGGTAGAGATATGAATATGACTAGATACGTATTATAAGAAAAGTTCACAACATTCACTGCGGCTTGAAAAGGAATGAGCCATTATGTCACGCTTCTCTGGTACGCAAATTGTAAGGCCGTACACGTTGTTGTTTTTCCAAAAGAATACGCCCGTTGTTCGTTTCAGTTGTATTTTCTTCACGAAGAATATTAGGATCAGTGGTCGCATCCCCATTTACTTGTTGCTCAGGAATTGCGTCGCCCTCCGGTATTGAATTTTCAACTTGATCTATATCTTCGCCTTTGGGTGCCAGATGATGAAGAGCAACTGTATCTTCACGTCCATTACCGAAGCGAACGTGAGCGAATTGCGGGTTACAATTCAATAGCTCCACCTCTTCAACCAGGGGATCGAATTTGGACTGACGAACACTCCGCCGGAGAAGTACTGGTCCTGGTACAGTGAGCCAAGTAGGAAGAGTTGTCCCAGATGTCGATCTTCGGTTATAGGTAAACAGTCGTTCGTGTGGCGTGGCGTTCGTTGCAGTACAGAGCAAAGATCTGATGGAATGCAAGGCGTCGAGTAGAACAGACTCCCATTGTGCCGTTGGTAGGCCCCGTGATCTTAATGCTAGAGTGATGGCACGCCAAAGTGTTCCATTGAGGCGCTCGACCTGCCCATTGGCTTGAGGATTGTATGAGGTAGTACGACTGGTTGCTACGCCTTTCTCCAGAAGAAATGCCCGTAATTCGGTAGACATGAAAGCAGCGCCTCTGTCGGTATGTATGTAAGAAGGCATACCGAAAATCGAAAACAGTTGGCAAAGGCAATTCATTACCGTTTGAGACGACATGTCGGGGCAGGCGAATGCAAAGGGGAATCGAGAATATTCATCGATCAGCGTGAGCAGATAGTGATTGCGGCTAGCTGACGGTAGAGGTCCTTTAAAGTCGATGCTTAACCTTTCAAAAGGTTGGGTTGCTTTTATGAGTTTGAAATTAGAGGGATTGTAAAATTGAGGCTTTAACTCACAGCATGTCACGCATTTACTGGTTACATTGCGCACCTCGTCAAGGGAGAATGGAAGGTTTCTCGAGCGTACAAAATGCATCATTCGGACAACTCCAGGATGGCACATAGAGTCATGGAGAAATTTCAAGTCGCACACTGACTGCAAGGAACCGCAGAAACTACGGGAAAATGTATCAGCAGCTTGATTATCCCTTCCAGGACGATAAATGATGTCATATTGATAAGGGGATAGCTCAATTCTCCAACGCATTATTTTATCGTTCTTGATTTTGCCTTTATGAATCTTGTCAAACATGAATGCTACTGAACGTTGATCAGTGACAAGTTTGAAGTGATTTCCGAGAAGGTAATGCTTCCACTTACGAATTGCTTCAACCACGGCATAGGCTTCTTTCTCAACCGATGAATGATGTTTCTCACTTCGAGAGAGGCTTCGAGAAAAGAAGGCGACAGGTTTACCATTCTGGTTTAATGTAGCTGCAATTGAGACATCTGAAGCATCTGTTTCAACAACAAGGGGTGCTTTCGGATCAACTACCACAACGACTGCACGTTCTAAGTCGTCTTTCAGTTTGTCAAAAGCATTTCGAGTTTCGATATCAAGAGGGAAAATCCGATTATTTACCAATGGGTGGATTTTATCTGAGAAGCGAGGGATCCACTGTGAATAATAAGCAAATAATCCAACGGCCCGTTGTTGAGATTTGATATCTGTGGGTGGTTCTAGATCACGAAGAGGTTTTAGCCGATCGGGATCTGGTTTAATAACCCCTTTGAAACTTCATAACCGAGTAATTGTATGCTTCTGCTTGAGATCACACTTTTGGAATCATTAAGGGTTATTCCATAATTGCGTGCTGCTACCATAAACTTGTTTAGATTTTTGTCGTGTTCCTCCTGAGTTTTGCCGCAGATAGTGACATTGTCAATGTAGGCAAACGTGCTTGTGAGTTGTTCTTTACTGATCAATTCATCGATAATGCGTTGAAAACAAGCTACGCCATTGGTAACACCAAAAGGAATTCGGCAAAATTGGTAAAGTTTCCCACAAGCCTCGAAAGCAGTATATGGTTTATCTTCGTTCCTTAGGGCAATTTGATGATAAGCATTCTTCAGATCAAGAGTGCTGAATATGTCATATTGTGCGATTTTTTCTATCATTTCGTCAATCCTAGGTAATGGGTAAGCATCCAGAAAAGTGAATCGATTGATTGTCTGACTATAATCAACTACCATCCTCTTTTTATGGCGTTCGTTTGACGTAACAAGAACTTGAGCTCGCCAAGGAGAATTAGAAGGTTCAATAACACCTTCTTGCAGTAACCGGTTGACTTCGGTGGAAATAAAACTTTCATCTTCACGAGAATAACGCCGGGATTTTATCGCGATCGGTTTACAGTCTTTTGAAAGATTTTCAAACAGAGTAGGCAGGTCGACGCGAACACAAGGTAGACCACAGAGAGAAAAAGGCGGCTTTGATCCCCCAAAAGGAATCTCAATGTGTTTGTGAAGTTTTAAAAAATCATGTCCAAGAAGGACGTCTGCACATAAATTATGAAGAATGGAAAATTTGAATAGATCATAAGTGTGGTTTTTATAGCAGATGGATAGAAAACAATGTCCTTCAGTATGACTAGTAAGATTCGTACTCGCCATTGTGATTCTGTTTCGAGACTTATGGACTTTCCAGTTATACTTACGAACAACTGAGGAAGAGATGTAGCTCTCACTGCTTCCGGTATCCACTAGAGCTTGCATTGATTTCCCATTGACAGTAAGCTGCGTAACAGCATCAGTGAGACTTTGAGGTGCTGAAGCCACAACGAGAGATGAAATTATAGAGTTAACTGAAGATGGACCTTTTTTCGTAGATGGCGCAGACCTTCTGAAAATGTCCTTGCTTGCCACAAGCTTTGCAAACTGCATCACGGGCGGGGCATTTGGAACGAGGATGTCTACGATTACCACAGAAAAAGCATTTGGATTCAACGGCAGCAATGGTTGTTTCATTGACGGAGGGTGTGGAATCTGATGAATGAGGTACATCATGTAAAGAAATGGACGCGCAAGGTGTAACAGGATTGTTGTATGACTGCGATTGTTGATGTGCCATCTCTAGAGCTCGTGCTTGATCGTATGCCGCTTGAAAAGTTAAAGTACGCTGTTCTAATAGCCTCTGGCGTATCATCGAAGACTGTATACCTGAGATGAATGAATCACGTAGAGATTCGTTACGATGTTCTTCGGCTGTAACTGCCCTGAATGAACAATCTGTAGTCAGCGACTTGAGTCGACGAACAAACTGATCCAGATTTTCGCCAGATTCTTGTTTACACGTTGCTAACAAGTGTCGAGCAAACACTTCGTTGCAAGGCTGCATGTAGAGACTCTTGAGAGTGTCGATAGCTTCTTCGTATGTTTTGCATTCAGAAATGCATTCGTATACAGAAGTAGAAATATGATTGAAGAGAATATGTAGTTTCGAAGGATTTTCGGATCCCATTGATTCAATGAAGTAGGAAAAAGTCGCAAACCAGTGATCCCACTTCTTGGCAGCTCCAACTGCGTTAGGTTCTACGTCGAACCGATCAGGTCGGAAAAATCGTTCCATGAATATTGTAAAATGAATAAATTGTTACGAAGGTGATTGAGTCTTAGAACGATGAGTGATGCTTGAATCTTGAAAAGACGAATGAACCAAGAATTTAGGCTTTATTCATTTTACAATGAAGCCGGAATGGCTTAAACATATAAAGGAAAAAGAGAGTGTTAATAGCGGTAGAGATATGAATATGATTAGATACGTATTATAAGAAAAGTTCACAACATCGGGTTCCAGTGGTCGAATGGTATACGAGCCAGCTTGCCTTGCAATTGTACTGGTCCTGGGTTCGAATCCTGGTAGTGGGTGCGTACTGGAGATGATTCCCAAACTCGGATAAAACAGCTGTCCAGTACTCCAGTTCTGGTTTTCAATGGTTCTCTAACCGATATCGATTCGTGGTCAACTCGTAAAAACATAACTAACCCTTACAAACCAAACTATAGAAGATATTAGGATCGCTTATCTATCAGACTGATTATTTCAGAAGGTTTAACCTCTTTGAAAGGATATAAGATGATGGATATGTAAACCACAAAATGTAAATGTGGTGCAAAGCGATCAACGTATGTTGTCTTAGATAAGAACAGAAATATAAATAGTGTGGCTTCATGTGTTGAGAAAATTTATCTAAGTATCTTTTACACAGTTAGTATTATTCACTCTTATTTCCCGATAAATTATAAGCTTACCCGACTTGTTTTTCACTTGTTTGTAGAATATCATAGGGGGTTATATTTATCAGTTAGTGTTGTATTTATATTGAAAACACTGTTTACCGTGCCATTGAAATTTGGCTTATCTTCAGATAGGTATTACATTTTCATTGATTAGTCTAGTTAAGACATGTTTTACACATTTCTAATCACTAATTTCATATCAGTAAGGTAGTGTTGATGCATATATGTATTGATTAGTATTGATCTGTGGTCGTTTATTGTTATTAAAACAAAAAAACCAAAAAATGTGCCAAACAAAATCGCATAGTTTGTGTGGAAGCTGGTATATAATGACCGGACGTACCGATTAAAGCAGGAAGACTGAAGTCTGTTCACCCTCGGATGTACTAGTTCGTTTGTGGGGCATTTATTGTTAGTCTATCATTTTTCAGGTCTACAGGATTTAGCGATTAGTTGGTTGGAATGATAGTCAATCATATTTGAAAAAACCATACGGCTGACTACACACTACAGCATTTTTCTTTCACCCTGTCACTGTTTTTGTAAATTCTTTTCTTTCATGGAGGTTGTATAACAACTCATTGGAGTTTGTTTCTTAGTTGTGTGTTCCCAGGATATGCGTATGACACCCTTTAACGGTTTTATACTTTGTAAATTTCAATTTTTCAAATTCTTGACCTACTTTTTCTTAAGTAAAATGAATAAATTCATGAGCAGAACCAATGAGTTCTTCTGTTTGGATAAAAAAACAAAAAATAGGGTCATGTTCTCATCTTGTCGTTTTATCTGGGAGCAGGTGTGTGGGGGTGGTTGAGGTGTTACTAGTGTTATACAGTTCTCCGATACGGTGTCAACTAATCTTATAAAACGCTAATCGGTTCATAGTGTTTACTGTTTTGTAACTGATAAAAACGTAATTTTGTGTTTATAATTTTGGTATAAATACAATGTTAGCAATGTTAGTTGACATAGGGTCAGGTTGGAAAAGAGAAAGCTAGTGGTGGTCAAACCAAAACATGGCCTCATCAGTCAATCAAATCCACAACAGTTAGTTTGAGCCACCTAGGAAGATGTAGACTTCCTGGTTGAAGTTCTCGGGACGGAAAACACCAAAGGCTGGAGACAATTGGTGATATGCCACAGTGATCGTTCTCAATGGCTGACTCAGATGCCGCCACTCCTTGTAACTTATAATACCCAATAAAACTATGTTGTTCTTCCATATTACTATTCTCTTTGCCTCATATCTTTGTTTACTGTCTCTATTTTGCATTTCTTTTTACTTTCTGCCCTTGTTTTGTGTGCAACATGGGGGGAGTGTAGCGACTCGAACTGCTGCACATCTGTTCAAAGTCCTATGTTGAAACTATTCAATCAGTTGTGGTATAGAATGGTGTTACTTACACTTATTGGACTTGGAAAGTTTTACTGTACATTCCATTAATAATGTTTTTTATACTCCACTTATTTATTTGTCTATCTATTAATCAGGTAAGAACTGTACTACAAGATATCTTTATGGCGAATCGTTTTCCGATGTCAGATGATGAAGATGATGAGGAGGATGAAGATGAAGATATCGATCAAAAACAGGAGGATGAAGAGGCAATCGATGAAATAGGCGAAAATAATGATGATGGTTGTCGTAATAGACCAGGAAGAAATTTTAAATTATCAAAACGTTTCCCCGAATCTCGTAAACTACTATTCCCGGGGGAAGAGACAACAACATCATCATCGGTTATAGATCATTCTGATGAATCTGATATAACTCGTAAAGATAATGTAAAAATGGAAACAGAACCACTTATTGTAAAAACTGATGATGGTTTATCATCTAACCGACTAAAACCAGATGATACAAATTATAATTCACCTGGATTATCTACACAAAACATCTCCAGATCTTGTCATAATAATAATAATTTAGAAAATTCCGTTAATGAACTTCGTAATACGGAACTTAGTTGTATGTCTAATTTGCCCAAACAGGAATACTATTCTGTACTATATGGAAATAATCACTGGTTAGTTTGTTTGCTTTGCGTATGTACTGTTGATTTTTTTCTTCAAAACTTTGTCTATTGATTGATTATATGATTTAAAATGAACTCAGGTTTATACGTTTTTATGCTTTTTTTATTGTTGTCTATTATTGTATTGAGAAATATATGGAATCATATATAACATATAACTACATGTCTATGTATAGTAGGTTATTCCACTTCATATAGACTTATTGAAGAAAAGTAAAGATATCTGTTGTAATAGAAAGTTGTAGGAGATTAAGAAAAACACATTTAAAAAAAAGTACCCACTGAAGTTGTAAGATTAGTTTATTTAGACTATATCGCACACAATAGGTATCCAAACTAACGCCCCCCCACACACTTGTATGATTGCAGCATAGTATACGTTGCATGGATTCATCAGTCACTACATCGAAAAAAACCGCTTTCTTTCTTTAGAACTTCTAAGTTGGTATTGCTTCAATCATGTTTAGTCTACTTTAAATTGAAGTGTGCTTTGAAGGTGTTGCCTAGTGTAAAGGCAATTAAAGCTTCACAATAGTAAACTATCCAGGTCAGAGAACACAACTACATCAAAATCATCCATTTGAGCTACAAATCTCCATTATTATGTGATTAATCTACCTCACAAATATATTCTAGTTGGCTAAAACGATCATCATAGACTGTCAGTAATAATCTTGCAAATGTACTGTTAAAAAAGCTTCAATGTTTTTAATGTTGATGTTGAATGAGGGTTTCGTCAACCAGCAAAAGTCGGTGGTGGTATGCTTGAAATCTATAGGCTTAAGGACATCAAGTTGTAACCAGTGACACACTACTTACCATGAGGTTTAAATTATAGTTGTAGACTATTAGTTAAGTTCTTCAGTAGATTACTACATTCGAGTGTTGTTGTAAGTGTTAGCGTATTCGGCTCTCTCTTCGGCAAATGCTTGTGTTGCGTTTTCTCTCCAGGTGTGTGACATTGTATACCGTTATTCCCTTTAGGCATTTTTTCTCTCCGTCATATGATTTATCGCAAACACCTTGCATTTATTATTTGTTTGGAATGCGATTCGCTCCCGCCAAATGCAAGATGATGTTACAGGACTGGACTACACTAACTCCTAGTTCAGAAATAGGGAGTGAAGTGGTAAAGCACGTTGATCAATTCACTTATTTGGGAAGTACCATCAGCCAGTCCCAACGGGTTGACCTCTGACGAAATCTCACCACGGATACAGAGAGTTAGTTTCGCATATGCCAGTTTACACCATCTCTGGCGTAGACGTGATATCCGGCTATCGACCAAAGAGTGGGTGTACTGCTCATCAATCCGCTCCATCCTCCTTTATGGCTGTGAGACCTGGCCATTGAGAGTGGGGTGAATGAAAAGACTAGCTGTGTTTGATCATAGGTGCCTGCGCTCTATTTCCCGTGTAAAGTGGCATAATAAGGTGAGCAACATTGAGGTTAGGCGTCGAGTTCTAGGTGAACAGGGGAAATCAATCGACGAAGTCGTGAAGTTACAAAGACTGAGATGGTTAGGACATATGTTACGTATGTCTGGTCATCTCCTTCCTCGACGGACAATGTTAACTGACATAGGGTCGGGCTGGAAAAGAGCTAGCGGCGGTTAAGCCAAAACATGGCACCAGTCAATGAAATCCACAACAGTTAGTTCAAGCCACTTAGGAAGGTATAGACTTCTTGACTGGTTGGGGCTATCGGGACGGTGAAAACCGATGGTTGGAAACAGTTGGTGATATGGCTCAAAGTGATCGTCATCAATGACTAGCTAGCGCAGATGCATCCACTCCTTGTGACTTATGATTTCCAATGAAACTGTTTTGTTCTTCGATATTACTATTCCTTTGTCTCACACCTCTGTTTACTGTCTCTATTATAAAAAAAAATAAATAATTTTTCCTTCACGTTCCCAGTGGAACATAGGGCTGCAAGCTAGAGGCTTGAAGTTTCTGTAGCAGTGTTTAGTTTTTACAGGATGCGGTTGCTAGCCCATGCCCAGCCTTTCCTCTTTACCAGGATTATTTCTGGTTTAGCGAGGTGTCGGAGTGCGTCGGCCGGAGGTCGAACCCCGGACCGTGTACATGGTCGGCGAGCGCCCTAACTGCTGTTCCACCGACGCACGTCTCTGTTATGCATTTCTTCAACTTTCTTCCGTTGCTTTGTGTGCTACAAGGAAGGAGTGTGGCAACTTGAACTGGTGCACATCGGTGCAAACAGACAGACACAGGCATTTATTATTATTTAGAGAAAAAATCCTTCTCATCTACTGATGTGGAATTGTTCAAACCCCTAGAAACTTCGGCAGTTATCATCAGATTTTGTGTGCTTCATTGCTTCACTTTGATTAACCGTATTATTTTGTATATAATCTAGAGAATCCAATCCACTCATGAATAATAATTGTACTAACTGATTTTGTTTTTTTTAAAACAATTTTCATTTCAGGTATGCATTTTTAAGGCTTCATCATCTCCTTTTGTGCCGATTGCATCATCTACGTACTCGTGGTGCAACAGCTGTTCAAGAAGCTGTTTTAGACAAAGATGAATATCATGTACAAGCGGCTGAATTACTTCATCTTCGTAGATACGGTAAATCTTTAAGAAATATTTGACACATTATGGTTATACGTAAATGATTGAAAACTTATGCTGATACAATTGTCATAATAACTCATGTTATTCATTACTAAATACCTAACTTAAGAGAATATTGAATTTTGATCTTGAAATATGTATTTCTAGTGTGAAATGAAGACGAAAAACCGTGAAGTATTTTTACCTCACTACCGGAATTATTATTACTTCTTTTATTTATTGTCTGTAAGAGAAGTAGATTATTTCCACTGGGATGAATAAATAAATCAAGGTTTATATAGTCCGATTCTTCCTTTATGATACGGCCAAAGGTGAATAGCTTCGGTCTTACCCTCGGAATATTCTCATTTGGCCATGCGTCCATAGCCTCTGTAAGGTAATTTCTGTACGATACCTTCACGGATCTGGAGTGTTACTCACAAAAGTGAAACGGCGAATCCGGACGTCTAGCGGACGTGGAAACCCTGACCTCAAACCTATGGTGTACATGGGCTGGAGAATCCGAATCGATCGAATGGCGTATGAACCATTGGAAGTCATGGGAACACTGTTCCACTGCTCTATGGATCAGAATTCAAGTCACTAATTGGGGAAGGAGCGTCCCCTTATGACTAGTCACGTGCTTCGGTCTGGGTGTCCAAGCTGTATCCTAGCTCTCGCATAAACTATCAAATATTGTGTGGCACCTTCCTTGATAGCCATTGTAGTTTAGTTTTATATTATGTAAATTGATTGAATGAACTTCCGCATATGTATATATCGAACAACAATTATTTAAGTTTTCAAGTATTGGTTTTGTAGGGATTTTGTTTGATTGGATGGAGGATTTCATCGTGAGGTGATATAAGTTAAAGAACCACTGGAAAACCTGGGAGTACTTGACTGCTGTTTGGTCCTAGTGTGAGACTCTTCATCACTACGCACCTGCCGGGGTTTGAAAATTAATCTGATGCTCACTAGCGACTGGCCCTATTCAGGCAGTGACCTGGGATTCTAGTGGGAAGCAGTGGCCAGTAGGGTGGAGCAGTGACTCATCGAAGAAGACATTGCGGAATGGTCGCGCTATGCCATGAATTGGAACTTAGGAACTTGGGATCCGATCTTCATCAAGGATGAATTCCATACATTTATTTCCCTCAATGAATTTGAACAAAGCAAGAACTACAGTTTTTGCAGAATAAAGTGGTACCATCTTTTATTTCGTTGCCTTCTCATCAGCTGCTTACAGGCCAAAGACATTGTTGAATATATCTACAAAAACAATTTTAACATACTTGCAGAGAGTTCATTTTAAACTAAAGTCAGTCGATCAATATATGCACAGAGTAATAATATACATATATATATATGTAATATTAAGCACTATTCTGAACAATAATAATCATACACAATGGAAACATTTCAGCATTACGCATTCAGATGAAAGAGATGAAAATATCCAGTTACCAGGGCGAAGAAAGACTGATAACCGCTTCTTTCTGGACGCATAAGTCAGGTTTCAGGCGCTTGATGGAAATGGCTTCAGCACACTTAAGGAGAATTAAGCTCTTTTGCCTATTGATAATTTTGTACGACTTCGACGTCCACCTCATGATCCGTGTCAAGGAGATGTTTAGCGATAGCACTTTTTGAAGCATTTGTTCCCTTTAGACATAAGCCTTTTGGTACATGTTCAGAAAATCGTAGATATGCCGTTCTTTCTGTCCTTCTAATGTAACTGCTCCCACATATACGCGTAAATTTGTATTTACAGTTGGAGTTAACATGAGGAGGATATCTATCGATTTTTGATTGCATTAAAGAGCAAGTTGTTCGATAGACGGGAACGAGCTTAACTGCAGGATAGACTCGGGCTAGTGACATACTCAGTCTTCTGCAATGTTTTCACCTTTATAGTCAAGCTGAATGTAGATTGGCTTTTTCTCCACTGTGATTTGTTCTACATTTGAGACTTCAGATCTTCCATACTTGTTAATGAATCCTTGAGGGTAACCATTGCTCTTTAACATCTTTTCAAGAAACAGAAAAATGAACTGTTTGCAAGTATGTTGAAATTGTTTCTGTAGATTTATTTAATAATCACTTTAGCCTGTAAGCATCTGATGAGAAGGCAACGAAATAAATGTTGATACCACTTTATTCTACAGAAACTTTTTCTGGCTCTATACAAATAATGAATTTCCGCTTCATTATGGCTTCTTAATGCTTTCATTTTTTGAAATTGGTAATTTCGAAGAATTAAGTCATACACACAAGCTTGCCATTTTTATTGGCCCTTATTTATTCATAAAGTCTATTCAGATTTTACAGATTGAAGCTAAATTATGTTTATTGTGAATCAGCTGACACTAATTAAATGCATTTGATTCTAGTCCAAACGAGTATCAGGCCACACTTATGGATTAACCTACATTTTTGAAAAAAAATTTACATTGTTCTTAAAATCATCACAAAAATGATGGTATTGAAGTGTCTATATACACTTCAATATTTACTCTTAATTAACCCATCTTCCTTGTTGACTTATACGTTTTTAATTTGTCATTCATTCTAGTAGAAATTTTAAGATTATAAGGGTTCAAAAAACAACAACAGTAACAACAGAAATTTGGTGTAAAGTTAATGTTTGTTGCAAATTCACTCTGTCACGTTACATGGTTTTTGTTTTCCAAATATTCAGGTGGTACTGATCCCTCGCAATATTATACTCATGCTCTTAATTTGGTTAAAGATCTATTGGATGGTGGAGAGGATATAAACACCTATGAGGATAGATTACGTGATATGTTTGGAATACATGCCTATCCATGGTTTACTATGGATCGTCTTATAATTAATATAGTCCGTCAATTGCAAGCACTTACCAGTGGGGATGAATTAAGTCGTCGATTGACAGCTTTACATCGCTCTTGGATCGGTAATTCAGCTTACAATGATCGAGGCCTACAGTTGAATAATTCTGTTTCAAATTTTCCTCAGTATTCGTAAGTTTATTTGGTTGTTGACAAATTGTTGCATTCATATTCCCTAGAGAACATAAGTATAGGTGTGTAATTTCACTTTAGCATTTTTATTAAGGGGGGTTGAAATTCAACTATGTCCTTTCATTTCTAGGATTTGTTTGAAAGTATAATTGATAGTTTGGTTTTTTTATTTACTGGTTCAAAAGTAGGGTCACATGCTGTATGTGGTCATTAGCATTGTGAGTATTTACGATTTTCGTATGATTGTTCATAATCTGAAAATGGTCAATCTTTATTTTCTGTTCTTCCTAGGGACGTTTGTGGTCCATTGTATACTCGTGTCTGCCGATTGGCAAATGAGAGTGCATATCATTCTCAGGCTATGGCTATTTGTTCTTCTTTTGCTGGTTCAAATAGCTCTTGCAATGTTGGTTCAGGTTCTGGAAATTCATTTTCATCCAATACAGGACAAAGCAACACAAATACTTTTAATAATAATAATAATAATAATAACAACAATAATAATAATAATCCTAATTCATGGCCTAATTGTTATTTAATTGTGGTACTCTCAGAAGCGTCTACTATGCTTATTCGTCTAATGAAACCTGCTCATCCAACTAAGTGTGAATCAGAGAAAGGTCATGATACATGCTTCTATTCTAATCATACAAATTTTATTCCTTCAGACATCTCTAATCCTTCAGATCGTGAATTTTTGCACAGAGAAAAATTGAAATCAGGTGTTTCTATTCGTCATTGGCATGACTATCTTACAACTCATCTTTCTTGGACTCTTGGATATGTCCCGCACAATATATGTTCACGCATTTTACCAGTATTTTTATATCGTACTGTCCGTAAATGTGTGAATGCTTTAACACGTACCGCACTTCAACGAAGACAACAGTTGGTAATTCAGACAGGAGATACACAACCTGAAGAAGTAAGTTTTTTTGTTTTCTAGAAATAATGAGAATCGTTAATTTCTTATGAATTGCTTAAATTTTAGCTTTAGAATGAATTTTTTTCCATATGCTGTCATTTAGGAAATTATATATCAGTGGACCTTTCGCTCATTGGTTTCGGTAACTGACTGACTGGTTTTAACATAGAACTTTGCACAAATGTGCACTAGTTCGAGTTGCCACACTCAGTGTAGCACACAAAGCAGAAGAAGAGAGTAATGGGAGATTCAAAAGACATAAACAGAAATGTAATAATAATAGTAACAGCTTTATTCCAAACGGTATTTGCGGTACAGGTATGGAATATTTTGAGCGTCCATTACAGTATATTGCATCTAATTACCTCATAAATCATATAAGATTTTAAAAATCAAAAGATAAATAAATAAAAATAAAATAAATAAAAAAACAGCGTAGAGTTTACATTTCAAACAATGCACCACAGGATATGAAATATAAAGTTGATGTGTGATAGAAGATGAGAACAACAGTGTATTAGTAACGAAGAAAGGAAAACAAAAACTAATAGGACTATTTGTTAGAGTGCCGCAGTAAGTTTATCGTGTCATACCTAATGGATTTCTCATCACATAACAGCTGTGCCAGATATGGTATTGTGGAGTTTTTGTATTTGGTAGTCCTAGCATATAGCCAGCCTCCTATAGCTGCTTCTAGTTCTACCAGATGAAATGCAAGGAGACAGCTGCGTATAGAGAGGATTCTCGGGGTCCGACAATATTGTATTCGCTAGTTTCTTACATGATATAATATGTCTATCTACAATAGTGTTAACCAGTTGGTTTACCGATATCCCACTAGCCCTACTGACGGCTTTTAGTGCCCTTTTCAGCGAAGCAAAGTCTTTCTTAAGTAGTCCAGGAAAGATTAATGGGGAGCAGTAAAGGGGAATGGGTAGAATACAAGAATTTACAAACTGAGAAAGCAAAGACTGCTTTATGCCAGACTGCCTAAATTTCCTAACATAGAAC
Source organism: Trichobilharzia regenti (assembly GCA_944472135.2). NCBI lineage: Eukaryota > Metazoa > Platyhelminthes > Trematoda > Strigeidida > Schistosomatidae > Trichobilharzia > Trichobilharzia regenti. Next base: position 64,650,357 of record OX235263.1, read on the forward strand.
ATTAAGCGAAACATCTTTCTAGTAACTAGCGAGATGTGAGAAGACCAGGAAAGATCGGTGGAAAAACTCAGCCCAAGGTACTTGACATTAGATGTATTTTCAACCTCTGTGCCGTCAATGATAGTGCGGCCATGTGAGCTAACTAGTTGCTGTAGGTCACATTTACGTCTGAAACTGAAATAGACTACCTGACATTAAGCTGGATTAAGTTTCACCTCAGTTTCACGTTTCCTTCATTCCTTTGCAATCTCTGAGTGGAACATACAACTTCAAACTTGAGCTTTAAAGTTTCGATAGCAGGATGAGGTTTCTTTAGCCGTATGCGTGTAATCCCCTCCTTCCTCACTGCTGGCTAAGCAAAGATTAGGGATTACGTTGACCAGGAGTCGTACGTGAACCACGTGTGTCTGGTTGGCAAGCAGTCTATTATTGAACCACCTATGCACTGAATAGATTTTATTTCTTTAACGCGTGCTGTCTTTCTTGTGTCACTCTACTGAATTTTAATTCTAAATAAAAATTTAGGTCTGAAGGTTTTCGAATTGATATGTAATCAATGGCTTAGGTAATTAGTCACTCATTGGTTCAGGGTCAAGGTATTGATTATCTTTGACTTCTTAGTGTACGTTAAAAAGTGAAGTTGCTAAGATGCTATGTCTATGTTGTTATTTTTTGTTGTTGGACAATAACCTCATTTATGCATGAATTACTGTAATCAATAATGAAACTAAGATTTTTACAACTATTAAACGATTATCACTCAATATATCTATGGTTGACATGTATGCGGCTTTTTTCCCCTGTATATAGCCTGCGAACATTTTGTGGCTGTTGCATATGAGTATTATTATCACTATTATTCTTTCGGGTTCCAAATAAGAGGTTTTAGCAGCACCCGATTTTATCCTGTTCTCTCTGGCTTCACGATTGTCCATAAACTCTCATCTCCTCATACTATCTCCTCCACTTCACGTTGGACGTCCAACTAGTAATTTACCATTCTGTTTTCATTCAGGGGCCTAGTCACAGTGGTTCTCCTCAAGTATGTGCCCGTAATATCTCTATTTCCTTTGGCCATATTTGTTAGGCATGGTTAGTTCATCCTAGAGTTCCTTCCTCCTGCTTATCTTTTCTAACTGGCCATCTGATCTTCAGCATCGAGCAAAAACAAGGCAGCTGTTGATGAAATTATATAGTAGCCTTTTAAGAACGCTTTTCAGTGACGCATCACGTCTTTGAACTATATGTAGAAGAAATGTGTGTTGAAAATTCGGATCTTGTTCTTTATGTTGGGTGAAGGAGATTTCCTCATCCGAACTGATAGATGCTAGAAGACTTATTCCGGCGAGCTCCGAATTCAATGAGGAGCGAAAGCTGCACAAGAGGAAACTTACGAAAAGTCTCCGCAAGGACCGTGAACAGTGGTGGGCGACAAAAGCCAAAGAGATGGAGAAAGCTTCGAGGATAGGCAACACCAGGCAACTCTTTAGACTCATCAGGGAAACGTGTGGGAGAAGACAAATCATCAGTGAGACAATCTCGGAAAAAAATGGCACTATAATTAGCTCCCAGGATAGACGACTGGATCGTTGGAAAGAGCATTATGAGGAGCAGTTTAATTTGCCCACAGCCACGCTCAACCTTCCGAGCATCCAACACCTCCCTGAATGGGATATAGACACAGGTCCTCCGTCACTAACTGAGGTTACTAAAGCTGTCACCAATCTGAAACTAGGCAAAGCAGCGGGACCTGATGGAATGACTCCAGAGGTATTTAAGTACGGTGGAGACAGCTTACTGTCTGCATTAACTGAGGTACTAGGCAGCGTCTGGGAATCAGAAGAAGTCCCATCGGGTTGGTGTAAGTCACTGATTATCCCCATATACAAGAAGGGAGACAAGTCTTCCTGTGATAATCACAGAGGGATTAGCTTGACTAATATAGTATCTAAAGTCTTAGGCTCAATAATCATGCGTAGACTGAGTGGTGCTCGGGAGACACAAACACGAGAGAGCCAGGCAGGCTTTAGACCAGGAAGAGGGTGTATTGATCATATCTTCACCCTCCGACAGATTCTAGAACATAGGAATTCCTACCGGCGTCCAACAGTCATTATATTTCTTGACCTAAAGGCAGCATTCGACTCTGTCGATCGGGAAGTTCTCTGGAGATGCTTGGCTGTAAAGGGAATTCCAAGAAAATATATTGCACTGATTAAGGCACTCTACTCGTACTCATACAGCCAGGTGAGGGCTTACGGCGAGCTGTCATCTGAACTGATGACGACCAGTGGTGTCCGTCAAGGATGCCCATTATCTCCTTTTCTATTCAACTTCATCATAGATGTGTTAATGGACTTAACCCTAGGTGACTTCAGCGACTCAGGGATTGACTTGCTACCGGGTAATAATCTCGTTGACTTGGAATATGCAGACGATATAGTCCTTCTAGGCGAAGACGCTGACGAAATGCAGAGTCTTCTAAACACCTTGAGCCGCAATCTACGAATGTTTGGCATGCGATTCGCTCCCGCCAAATGCAAGATGATGTTACAGGACTGGACTACATCGACGCCTAGTTTAAAAATAGGAAGTGAAGTGGTAGAGCACGTTGACCGCTTCACTTATTTGGGAAGTACCATCAGCCAGTCCCAACGGGTTGATCTCTGACGAAATCTCAGCACGAATACAGGGGGGTCGTTTCGCATTTGCCAGTTTACGCCGACTCTGGCGTAGACGAGATGTTCGACTATCGACCAAAGGGCGGGTGTACTGCTCATCAGTCCGCTCCGTCCTCCTTTATGGCTGTGAGACCTGGCCACTGAGAGTGGAAGACATGAAAAGACTAGCTGTCTTTGATCATAGGTGCCTGCGTTCTATTTCCCGTGTAAAGTGGCATAATAAGGTGAGCAACATTGAGGTTAGGCGTCGAGTTCTAGGTAAACAGGGGAAATCAATCGACGAAGTCGTGAAGTTACAAAGACTGAGATGGTTAGGACATGTGTTACGTATGCCAAGTCATCGCCTCCCTCGACGAGCAATGTTAGCGGATATAGGGTCAGGCTGGAAAAAAGCTAGCGGCGGTCAAACAAAAACTTGGCATCAGTCAATGAAATCCACAACAGTTGGTCTAAGCCACGTAGGAAGGTGTAGACTTCCAGGCTGGGGTCCTCGGGACGGTAAAAATCTATGGTTGGAAACAATTGGTGACATGGCTCAAAATCGTTCTCAGTGGCGCAGATGCATCCACTCCCTGTGACTTATGATCTCCAATGAAACTGTTTTGTATTTGTTTATTACTCCTTTGTCTCACACCTTTGCTCACTGTTTCTATTATGCTTTTCTTGTACTTTCTTCTCTTGCTTCGCGTGCTACACGGAATGTGGCGACTTGAACTTCCGCACATTTGTGCAAAGTTCTATGTCGAAAACAGACAGACAGACAGAATGGTTTGTCTTGCTTTTCGATTATCATCTGTGACACCTCCTTAAAATGTAAACTAATCTGCCTAAAAAGTGACTTCAAAATTCTTCCGTCGATGTACTACAACATGATGATAGTCTAGGGGAAAATGTACTCTAACGAGTTATATAACTAAACTTTCAAACATGACAAGTTTTAAAGTGTATCAACAGAATTTAGTTGAATTTTAGATTTTCCCGTCGATTGATTGGACCTAAGTGCCCGGTCTCAGGTTGACATGTTGAGTTCTTGTGCAAATGCTTCGACGATGTCTGGGCATTTAATTAGTATTATTAGGTTGTTAACCTGAGACCGAGCACGTCGGTCCAATCAATGGACGGGAAAATCTAAAAAATTCAATTCAGTAATTCATATGACCCGTTGCACAAGAGGTGGTGGTTCTCGTGGCCCAAGTGGTCCAGTGGATAACGCTTTGGCGTTTGAAACTATGGTCACTGGGTTCGAGCCACTCACTGAGAGATGCAAGTACATCCAGCTGACGAGTCCCAAATAGGATGAAATGCGCGTTATCCTGGATTCCACTGCTGGTCACCATCCACAAATTAGGTGTATCAACAGAAGTTTATATGTGATTCTGTTGTTTTATTCCAATTTAACAATTCTTATTATTTGTTATTCATTATTACTTTAGATTATAGCACAAGGAATAGCCTCTACTAGTGAAAAGTCTACTGAATCAGTTGGTAGTTCGGAGAATCAGGAACAACGATTCAAATCTCCTAGTACATCTAATTTTGAAAGAGATGTTTGGGAGTTCATGATCCGCGTTTTCAGAAATGATCTTACACATAAAGAAGTATGTGCCATTTTTATTTTGTGTTGTCTCGCCTCCTCTTGATATCTTTAGATGTGTATGTATTTGTCTATTATTATGTTGAATGTCATTTCATATTTTCGCATGAATTACTGTTTTTGAACATTTGAATCTATTATATTATCACCAAATTCTTAGCTCTATAAATTTTCTCAATTAAAATAATGGTTTTTACTTTTGCAAGCAAAAGCATTTCCAAACACCTTTGAATTGCTTTCAGATTTCAAAGCTAGGCAAAGTTAAACTATCATAGCCCCCAAAATCATGATGATCTTGAACAGCCAATCAGAATTCAGATGCACAAAAGTTGCATAATCGTTGCAAAATATACATGAAAAAATATCGTAAACTTGATATTACATTGTATATTTGTAGCTTATGTCAATACATAGATGATTTATAAAGATATAATAGCATGCGCAATATACCCCATTCATCTAAGTGACCGTGTAGGTCATGGTACCTTGAGATACATTGAGATTTCTGATACTATTCGCCAACCCACTCCTAACTCCAATCATAATCCTAACTCCTAATCTCAACTTTAATCCTAAACCTTAATCTTAAAAGCCATAACCCTACCTAATACTATAGATTTTCAGAAAAAGTACGTAGGAAAGAAGTAGAATACTGTATTTATCCTCTTCATGTCCCAAAAGACAGGCATGATCTGATTTGGAATGCCGTTTCATAGTATTTTCAAGTATTCGTTTTGTAGGGATTTTGTTTGATTGGATAGAGGATTTCATCATGAGGTGACATCCGTTAGATGTCCACTGGAAAACCTGGGAGTACTGGACTGCTGTTTGGTCCTAGTTTGAGACTCTTCATCAGCCATGGGTTTGAACCCCGGCGGGTGCGTGCTGTTGAAGGATCACAAACCTGGACGAAACAGCTGTCCAGTACTCCCAGGTTTTCCAGTGGACATCTAACTGATGTCAGCTCGTAATGAAATCCTCAGTCCATTTCATAATAATACCTGTGTCTGATCAGTTCTTGAAGGTCAACTCTTGAAAGATCTTGACTTTGGTTATGATAATTTAACTTCGCCTAAAGCTATAAAGACCATCAGTACCTACACCTTGATTAATTTAGTGATATTTGAAGATATTCATGATTGTATTGAAATCCTAGAGTAGTTGCTGTACTGTAGGGTAGACTCCTCTTATGTCAAGTGTACTAACTATTCATATTTGTCGGTTTTTTGGTTAAGACTATTTTTTAAAACTTTATTCTTCTAAAGCTAGTCCTAATTTCGTCTGTAATATCGGTTTGATGTATCCAACGCTTATTTTGAGTACTTTTATTCGAGTTTGTTCATTGTTCCCGACGTACACTGCATATAGTAACAAACATACATTAAAAGAAGTGTTCATTCTTGTTTGTTAAAAATTATACTGCGTTTCCTACTATAATTATTCACCTGGGTAAACAAACAATTTTAATCGGTAGTTTTTTTTTTTAGCTAAATACCTAATAGTTCATGCATACATATGCATATTAGGGAAATCATAAGTACTCCTTACCCCCTTCTACTTTAGTATTTGTCTAGTTGAGAGGTGGACGTGCTTCAACCCCTATCCTATCGTTAAAAAAAGTGAATCTATTTAACTGACGTAGACTGAAGTAAACAGTGCTTCTTAACTCCCATCTTATTGTTTTTTAGTTGTTTATCAAGTATATAATATTCTATCAATGATGTATTATGCGACACAAAACAAGACAGAAATCGAATTGTACTCTACCAAAGTACTCAAACAATGCCAAGTAACTACTTCTATGTCGGTAAGAAACTTACCGCATCAAGAAAAAGCCTTTCCAACAGTCTGATGCAGACTTTTGTCAACAGCTGACCATCTCGCTGGTTGCATACTGAAGATCGAATGGCCAGAAAGAATTAGCAACGAGAAACTCTGGAAACAAACTAACCAAGAGCCGATTGCGCAGAAAATATGTGGAAGAAAGTGGAGATGGACCGGGTTATACGCTGAGTAGGCCGTCGAATGACATCACGCCCCAGGGCCTTGAGTGGAATCCAAATGATGGGTCGTCAGTGGGAAGGTGTCATTGAGAAGATTGTGTAGTAAGGAGAAGGTGTGAAATTACGCGCAGTCAAGGAGCTAGTCAGCTGAAGAGGACAGCAGGAAATAGAACAAAGTGGAGATGTGTTGTTGAAGCCCTATGTTCCACTCGGAACCCAAGGGAACAATACGCGCTTTTACCCATAGATGTTTATTTTATTTGGTTGTTGGTTTTTGAGGTTGAATGAATAGTTATGCATACTAATCTATAAGAACTTATTGATTTTACAATTCTTCCCTCGAAAAATATAGATATATCGTTTTGTAGAGTATAACATGTTTAATTACTAACTACCTTGCTGAGTTTCTCTTGTCAAAAGGGACTGAGTAATTAAAACCCAATACTTTATTGTTTGTGTCTAGCATACAATAATTTGTTTTTTCTTCAATCAATAGCGTTGGAAATAGTGTACATACATTTGAAATAACACTGTTTTTTCTTCTGTTTTAAATCTTAGCTCTTCCGTAATACCTTTTCAAGTGACTGCATGCATTCCACTGAACGTTTAGATTCAAGAGTTACACGTAATCATAAAATAAATTGGTCTGTTGGTTCTTATGGAATATTCGTTCGATATCCTAGACGACGGGTGAGTATAATAAACTCTACATCGTTCATGGGGTTTGATGTGTGTGTATATATAACTTCAGTTACCTTACTTTCTAAACTTTTTCTCATTTCACGGAGTTTTGTTCGTCGTAGTGTGGTTTCACTCTTCCTGCAGTGGTGAATCATCTGTCTGTCACAGTAATATAGACAAAGTGGGGGTGACGATGGGGCTCAATCACTGAGCATTGAATATTTTTTAGAATTCTTCGAATAAATTTGATTCTGATTAGTTACATTATACTTTACACATGGAGATCAGTATTTTGAAATATTATGGGAGATTCGTAGATCTAGTAGGTGATTTTGATATAGGTAGTGTTCTCTGAGTTAGTTGATTTTTACTGTGAAGGTTTCGCTGTCCTTCTACCTCGCTCTGTGGATGTTATCAAGAAGGACAATGAAACCTTTGCAATTAAATCAACCAGCTCAGAGAATACTACGTAATCAAAAGATCAATATTTTATGTTGTTGATGTTAGATACAAAACATATCAATTGTAAACACGTGGAAGTAGGGTCTGAATAATAACTGGGTTCGAACCCCGGTAAGTGCGTACTACTTAGGAGTCCCAAACTGGGACGAAACAGCTGTCCAGTATTCCCAGATTTACCAATGGTTCCTTGACCGACGTCAGCTCATAATGAAATCCTGTAACTAATAGGAGTGCTGTTGTTCGTTTTTAAGGTCCTTAGTTCAGCTCTGATACATCAATGGATATAATTCTTACTGTTAGCCAACTATTGTCAGTAGCATGATATGTACCGGTATTTTTTGCCTGTATGTGGTGAAACTATGACAACGCATATTTTGTCTAATAAATGCTGCAGTTGTTATCGTTCCGATTGTCGTTTTTCCTTCCAGTCTGACTATTTTATCTTTTCCAAAAAGAGAGATATTTTAGTGTTGTCGTGTCTGGGGCTGGGGGGGGGCTCTCGTTATAGTCAAATCAGACAGATCAACCTATAGCATCCCCTCTCCACTATAACATTTCGTCAGCACAACAATTTTCCGTAAATGTGACAGTTAACCCCAGTAGGAGTTCTAACCAAAATATTGAACAGACCTATTCATGTAATTATAATTTTTTCAATATATATATATATATATATATACTCAAAAGAATGGATACTGAACAAAGAGTACTCTTTTCGATAACCTCTTCATCATCAAGCTCTACAGCTATATATACATTATAGTGAATGAATGAATTAGTATTTAAGTGTTGGTTTGTAGGGATTTGATTGGTTTCAGGATTTCATCATGAGCTGACATTAGTTAGAGAACCATTGGAAGACCTGGGAGTACTGGACAGCTTTTTCGTCCTAGTTTGGGACTCTTCATCAGTACGCACCCACAGCCATCATTCGAATCCAGGACCTTCCGGTTACAAGGCGAGCTCGTATACCATTAAGCCACTGGGACCCGATCCAGTGGCCAGCCCGGGAATTCTGACTTCTACCAATTCACGACATAGCGCGACCGCTAGCCAATGTCTTCGGCGAGTATTTGTCCTCACACCCAACCTGTTGCACCCTACTGGTCACGACTTCCCACTGGAACCCAGGTAACTACCTACCTGAATAGGGCCAGTCGCCAGTGAGCATCTCATTGGTATTTAAGTGTTGGTTTGTAGGGATTTGATTGGTTTCAGGATTTCATCATGAACAACATTAATGTTGTTTAAATAACATCGAATCAATAATATTGACAAATTACAGCTAAATAGCATCAACATAAAATAAGCTGAATGTCAGAAAAATTAGCAAAGAAAATATTACAAATTCATGAATTTATAGTCTCTACTGAAGGCTGGCCAGGGCAGTATTAGTGGCTGACTGTACTTGCTTCTTTTGAACACATAGCACTGGTTGTTTGAGGCAAATGGCAATAGCCTCTGCTTTCTGAAGCATGCGTTGCTTCGGTGATTTTGGCAATTTATTAGGCACTCAGTAGATTATAGAAAAGGATTCTTCCACACTGGCTGGCTTTGTGGCCGGTTTAGACCAGATGATCAAATATCGAAATGTTGATGATTTTAACTATACCTTTACTTAGCCATCCTGGAATATGTTCTCGAGGACGAAAAACCAAGTTGTTAGAGCAACGGGTAATATAACTGGCTCCACAAGCGCAGCTGAATTGGTAGATACAGTTTCAAGTGGCTAGTTTAGGTACTTCATCTTTCAGTCGAGGTATATATATAAACTTTATTGAATCCATAAGTAGTCATACATTTAAACTATTTTTGTTTTTGATAATTTTTTTTCTTCTGAAAATTCAAGACTTGTCGAACTTATCCTGTAGAAAAATGGCATAAATTTCATTCTGATTGGTTAGCAAAACATATTGACTCTGATAACAGTGATGATGTCCAACACAAAGAGGAGGAGCAAGATCAGGAGGAGGAGGTGGAGGCGAGTAAAACATTGAGTACAGTTGATGAAATACCCCCTGAAACAGAAAAATCAATTGACAACGTCATGGAGTCAGAGAAATCACAGAAAAAAGAATCATTGACTGTAGACGTGAATGATAATACTCTGATCAGTGGTGGTGAAGTTGGTCAAAGTTTCTCAAATTGTGAAGAAGAAGAAGAGGATAATGGTGAAGAAGGAGAAGAGGAAGAGGGAGAGGAGGAAGGGGAAGAAGCAGAAGATGACGATGATGGTGAGAGGGAGGACGACGAGGAGGAGGATGATGAAGACGATGATGATGATGATGATGAAGGACAAAGAAATCTCATTGTAGATGCAACTACAACAACTCCAGTGGAATCAGATACTTCATGCTCTTCTTAATACAATTGTCTTCATGATAGGCTGTGTAAATATGTTTTTTCTCTTCTCTCTCCTTATTTTCCTTGTTTAATATATATATATATATATATATATATATATATATATATATATATATATATCATTATATTGAATTTTATTACGTGATATGTATGCGTGTGTACATAAATAATTATCAATGCATATATGTATGATGATTATGACACCCCTTACTTTTATGTTATTATATGTACTTTGCGCAATCTCTCTCTCTCTCTCTGTATGTGCGAATGTGTACTTTGTTTGTTTATTTTTCACACAATAATTCTACTTTCATTCTTCAATGCAGTTATCAACATTATTTCACACGATTTTATACATATACTTGCTAATTTCAGCTTAAAAGTTAGTTTTCTTGTTTTTGTTTTCTTTTATTTCTTTCTTTGGTATATTTTATTTACTTATATATTACTTGAATGATACTCACACCACCTGTATATGTACACATTATTATTATTTATCTGACTGACAGATATCAATGTATAAACTCACCTACCTACGAACCGACTGACCGATCTACCAATCCTCCCTCGTTTTCTCTCCCTCCCTCCTGCATTAATATACTTGTTTGTATAAAATTCAATGTATCTTCTAACCCTTTGTTTTAACACATTATTATTATTATTATGATTATTATTATTATTATCATTTATTCATATATATGTTTTAATAATATTATTATTATTATTAATATCCCTACCGTTATTATTATTATTATTACTTCTATCTTCAATATGTGCATGTATGCATGCATACTACTTACAAATGGATATATATGACAAATGTTGCAGCTAAATGATAATAATGCTGATATAATACTGATGATAAACTTTTTCAGTGTGTCTGTAGTGTGTGTGTGTTATTTGGCGGCTATCTATCCTATCCTATCCATCCGTCTATCAACGTTTGTGAATCCTTCTCTTTTTACTGTTATTATTATTTTATTTTAGAGATTATTGTGCATTATTTAGTTTTTTTTATTATTCACATTTGCAAAGTAACACTTCAGCCTTCTTTTGTTTTCTTATTGTTTCTCTTCTTCCTAATTTTATATTAGTTATCTAACTGTATTCATTAATTAACTAATTAATTATGACGCAATCTGTTGTTCAATGTTTTATTCTCATTAATGTATGTACGTATGTATGTACGCATGCATGTATGTTGGTCGGCTGGTTGGTTAGTAGTTAGCCAGCTGACGACTACCTGTCTGCTTACCTGCCTACCTACCTACCTACCTTACCCACTTACAGTGTGTATAAAGTTTTCTTTACCAATTGATGAATTTGTTTAGTTTAATCAATTTTTTTCTACTTGTTCTTGCTTATATTGAATATTTACGCCGATTTGGTGTGAAGGAATTTAACTGATCACAAGTTACGTCATGGATTAGGCTTTATAGTTGAGTAGGAAACGAGGGTGTTACTGGACTGGACAACTTACTGTTTGAGACCTAAATCAAATTGGTTAGCATGTAGTTTTTGTTTTTGCAAATTCGCTTGCTCTCTTCACTACTACCATTTATAGTGTATTCAAGCTGATCGCATATATTGTGATGATCAGCCGTCATTGAGTGGAGTTCAAATGGTTTAATTATAATGCGTAGAACTAATAATGCTAGTAGAATATATGGTACTATTATAATACATAAGCCAGGTTGCCCTCACTAGACGAATTGAAGATTTCGGGAATATCCGTACTTATGAATTATCAAAACACTTAGCTCTTATATAATGTTATGTCCCATTAGAAATCGTTCAAACTCTAAGCTAAATAATTCATATGAAGTGAAGTGGAAACTAAATGACATTCAATTAGAGAATAATGAAACAATGGTTAGTTTTGATATCACTAATCATTATACCAATATACCAATCAATATGGCCTTAGAAGCAGTTAAAAGAGAACTAACTGCTAGTCCTTAACTTACTCATAGGACGAAGCTACTCATTGAAGAAATTATTTTAGGAATTCAGTTATACCTCACATCTACTATCTTTAAATTTCAGGGCAAAATATACAGACAAACAAAACGTGTAGCAATGGGATGGGTCACCAATATCTCCTACGGTTGCAGATATCTTTATGAACATTTAATCCTACTCCAAAAATATGGTGAAGACATGTGCATCACATTTCCCAGTGTTAAAAACAAAACATATCTCGAGCTTCTTAACACATATAAAATCATTAGTAAAGGGAATAACATTCACATTTGACTCGCAAAATTAAACAAGGAAAATTAGCCATGTTAGATTGTAAAATAAAATGAATCGAAGAAGGTAAACTGCACACTAGCGTTTATAAATAGTCAGCGCATTCTAATATTGGATATTTAGATTTTAATTCATCACATCCGTTATCTGTCTGTGAAGGCAGGCTTAGTTAAATGTCTAACAAACGGGGTGGCAACACTAATTAGTACAACAAAACATCTAAATGATGAAATAAAACATAGAAGAAGCGTTGGTATCAAATAACCAACGATTTTATAGAATTCATTAGGAAGAGCAGAAAAGGTTAAATGCGGGTAAGAAAATGAAGAAGGTAAGTTGGCCATGTTAGAATGTTAGACTGTAAAATCAAGCGAAAAAAAGATGGCGGGTTGTTTACTAGCATTTATAGAAAACCGACCCATTCTCTAATAAATACTTTGACTTTAGTTTATCTCATCCAGAATCGGTAAAGGTGGGTAGGTTCACCACTTAAATATCGATGAGATGCTCACTGGCGACTGGTATGTAGTTATTTGGATTCTAGTATGAAGTTGTGACCAGTAGGGTAAAGCAGGTCAGGTGTGAGGACAAATACTCGCCGGGGATGACATTGGCTAGTGGTCGGGCTATGTCGTGAATTGGTAGAAGTCAGAATTCACGGGCTGGCCACTGGATCGGGTCCCACTGGATTAACGGTCGTCTACGAGCTAGTTAGCCTTGTAACCAGTCCAGCACTCCTTACTATATTGTTATTATTATATCCTTTAATTCCTAGAGGAACATAGGGCTTCAGCTGCGCGTCTCCATTGCCTTCTGTTTCCTGCCAACTTTTTCACTCTGCTCCAGGTCTGCCCACATGCTTTCATCTCCTCCTCACATGACCTCCTCCAAGTCACCTTTGGATGACCAAAACGCCGCTTCCCTTTCAGGTTCCACTCGAGGGCTTGTCTAGTGATGTCACTTGATGGTTTCTTACTATATATATTGTAAGGAATTTAAAGCGTCGATGGTACTACCACCCCGCATAAAGAAGAAAAATCAAAAGTCCTATGTGGAACTCTTAATTAGGGTGATATTTAAGCCAACTAACTCTCTCAGAGATCTACTTTATAGTTTTAAGGAACCTATAGATCCATTGAAAAAAATATGATCTAATTTACCAAATGACATGTAATGACGGTGAGGTCAATTCAATAGGTCAAACTAGTAGGTTGGTGTGAATTAAATTATTAGAATACAGAAAATTCATCTAGACATAGAATGATTAACCTAGAAAAAAAGCTCGGTCATTACAATGCATTCACTTGCGTGTAGTCACACAGTAAAGTGGGACAGGGTGAAAGTAATATAGAATAAGGTGGAGAGAGAGAGGTTAGCCATTGAATCAACACCTCACACGTGATATCGTAATGTCGCAACGTCTATGCCGGATATGTAGAAACTTACGATGAACAAGGGAGGGAAGGGAGAAAATATAAAGCAAATTATGAAGCCGTATGAACTGTGCTTGGAACGTCACCGAGTTAGTAATACTTATGTGTTATATCAAGCAAACTTATCTAATATGGAATCCCAATTTCGCGTTATTTCGTGATATTATAGCACAATCGCCAGCCAATGTCACTCGTGAGTAGTTCTCACACCCAATTTGGTCGACCCTATTGGTCATAAATTCTCGCCAGTACTTCAAGTGAATTCATTTTGTAGTTATTTACTAGTGTTTATCGGATTAATTTTCAAATGTTAATTTGAAAGAACTTGGTTGATTTCAAATTGTTAATCACGATGGTCATTGGTTCGATTCCCTGTAGGGTCGTGTTTCTGTGCTGCTGATGTACCCCCAACCACAGTCAAAACAAGTCACTCAGTACCCCCTATATTCCAGTCGTTTTCAATAAAGTTTTAATGACAGAAGACGAGGGCCAGGAAACAGATAGTTTATTATTATTCATTATTGTCACAAGGAAACAGCGTTTTCTGATTGGCTGTTTTCCTGCTGAAGGTTATTCTGTCATCTCCTTGTTACCGTTTCTTAGACAGTCTGTTCATATATCTGCGAATCGTATCCGCCCACGCAAAGTCTACTGTGATTGGTTGTTGAGTTTTTCAAGGTTAGGCTTTGTTCATGTTTTTCCTCATCACCAATATTGGGGACGTGAATATTGATGTAAATTGCTGTCTACCAATTTCGGCTAGCAGACACCTCTCACGACGAAGTTATTTCGTGATCTAACTTATACCATATATAGTTCGTGACATGAAAGTTGCCCAGCCCCCATATGAATATGATTGTTATATATGAAACGCTACATATTTATCGTCTGATGACTGGTTTCAACATAGAACTTTGCACTGATGTACAGCAGTTCGAGTCGCTACACTCGCTCCACGTAGCACACAAAGAGAGAGAAGAGAGTAAAAAGAGATTCAAATGAAAGGTAATAAACAGAAGTGTAGGGAAAAAAGAATAGTAATATGGAAGAACAATACAGTTTCATTGAGTATTCTAAGTCACAAGGAGTGGATGCATCTGCGTCGGTCATTGAGAACGATCAGTTCGAGCCATATCATGAATTGCCTCCAGCCATCATTGGTTTTAACCATTCCGAGGACCCCAACCAGGGAAACTAGTCTATACCTTCCTACGTGGCTGGCTAACTTAAGCTAACTGTTGTGGGTTTCATTAACTGGTCGTCTGATGAAACGACTCACCTGTAAAGTGTAGGTACAAAGCTGTGGTGGACTAGCATATTTGCGAAAGTTGATATCGTTATTTACAGTCAGAGAGTAAAAATAAGCCTTTGAAATCCTCTGACAGCACCTTTTCAACTCTCACCATTGTTACTTATTACTGTATGATTGAAATTTATAAATATGCAGTCAGGAGTTAGTTTGAATACGCAGATTTTAACCGACTGATGATTCAGTAAATTGATCATAGCGATAACTGTAAATATCTAAATGTCTCGTAGAAGATTACAGTCACTAGTATTCGACTGTTAGGATAAATCAACCATTGTATTCCATCCAAATGGCTGAGTGGGTAACGGGCTAGCCTCGTAACCTAGGGATGAGTTACGACACACCCTGCTTTTTAATAGCTCTCTCTGTTTATCTCTGATGTTAATCCCTGATCAAATTAGGGACGGATCAAATCCTTGCACACTGACATTTGGGGATATATTTTTTAATCGGAGTTGAAATGTCGCTTCCAAAATCAATCAAGCTTATTTCGCCATCGGTTTTTGGTTGCTGTAGTCAATATATAAAAAGAGGTATAAGGAAATAAGCGAAGTTTACCGTGATATGAACATGAGGTAGCAATATCATTACTAGTTAGTCTGTTTGATGAATCCTCAGCATTTCCCTGGATGACATCCGCACTAGTCAGTAACTAGTGTAATGTGTGCAGACTGCATTATATCAGTCAAGTTTGCAACGTGGCCACCATGCCACTAAGTGGTTCATCGTCACGATGCACTGTGAATTGTTGGTATTAGATGGTTGGAGGCAATCGGCCACAAGAAGCCTTGGACCTAGGTTTCGTATCAGTTGGTACCTAGCAGGGTGGCCACATTTCAAACTTGACTGATAGAATTCAGTATCCACCAAAGATAGGACTAGACTTACACACATTGCACTAGTTACAGACTAGTGTTCAATTAAAAATATCCAATACAGTCCTACAGGAGGTCAATCGATAGCCCGAATAGCCCAGTGGTAACGTCTCTGACTGCAGTACTCACTGGGTGACGCGAGTTCGAATCTCAGAGGGGTGGGACACGAGTTCCTTCAAGATTGCAGATACGCCTAGCTGACTAGTGAGTTCCAACTAGCCCCGAAACCTAGGTCCGAGGCCAAGCTTCTTGCCGATTGCCTCTAACCAACTAACTTCAATAATTCGTGGGGTACAATGTATTGCTCATTTTCCTATTGTTGTAATTCAAACTTTTGAAATCAGTCTCTTTAGTGGGTTAATTCATATTTTGTTGACAGCATAAGATTTCTAGTTAAGAAAACGACGTATGGTGCTGTCTCTTTCCACATGATACATTAAGTTGACTAACTGGCATGAAATTGAACTCTACCACAGTGCTCCAATTTCACCCCTTTTCAACAAATTAGAGACTCTGTGATCAAAAGCTGGGATTCCTCATTATACGACACAGAAGTTTCAAGGAAGAGAATTATTGACAAGTCCTATTTTCATCTTATTCTTATGTCCTTAGATGTAGCAGGAATGCAGATATTATCATCTTGACTCATCTAATAATTACCTTCTGTAAAATTTCCCTCATTCGGTTTGTATTTGTGCGAAAGCCTATGTTGAGAAGTTAGTCAGTTCTGACATTGTAACACCTAAGAGATTCATAAGTTAATGCACAGAAGAAGTTATCTTTTATTGCTTAGAACTGTAGTTGGAGCACTTCAGATGTTAGTCATTTCGCCATTTTTTTTTAATATTATACCTGGTTGACGTCTCTTGTCAATTTAAATACTCCATAGTAATTTCAGTATTATGCCTGATATTTCACAATCAAATGTTATCATTTTATTACTAGCTCTCTAGGGTAACAATGTCTTATTTCCAGCGAAAGATTGCGTCATATCAAATTGTAAATTAAAAAGAAAAAACCAATGTCATTCATACTTTCTTTTTCGTTAGTTGTATGGTTTTTTGTTTTTACAATTTCTTTCAGCGGAATACTTAGTTATCGAAGTTAAGAGTTGCACAGTTTACTTTGCAAAAAAAAATATTTCTTTACTATTTTGGAGAGTTTGTTACAAGCGATAAAAGTTGACTGTTTTAGTGCCAACTAGGTTTTTCTCTACATATGTGTATGCTATTAAAGTATACTGCAGATCTTTGTGATATATTTGAAAATTGTGTAATAATCCGCTTGGATTCTGAGTGGAACATAGGGTTTCAACAACACATTTCCACTTTGTCCTATTTTCTGCTGTCCTCTTCATCTGGCTAGCTCCCTGATTGACCATAATCTTTAATCTCCTCCTCCTTAACCTCATTGCCTCCATGTCATTCTCGCACCGACGACCCACTGGTCGCTTCCAACTGGGATTCCACTCGAGCGATTCCATTGGACGGCCTCCTCAATGTATGCCTGATCCATCTCCATTTTCTCCTGCATATATTTGTTGAGTAATCGGCTCTCTCATGTTGGTTTGTTCCCAACCAGAGTTTCATGTTGCTAATTCTTTCTGGCCAGCCTGCCATTTGATCTTCAGTATGGAGCCAGTGAAATGGGCAGCTGTTGATAAACGTCTCCGGTGACCTGTAACATTAGATTTTAAAACTGTCATGCTATCCCATCCTATTGTCTGGTTGTGTGTAATTGCATGTAGCGCTATAGCCGAACTATTCTCTAGATTTCTTATCTTATTCGGGTTAACCAATCTAGATTTTGCTAGCTTTTTATGCTTGGCTAGTCTGACTGCTCCAGTTCTACTAGTTCGATCTATGTATTTTACCTGAAAATCATTGGAGCAGCAGGGTATTAAACAAACCAAATTTTGTTTTAAAGGCTGCACAGTGCCCAAGTTTTACACATATATTAATTTCAAGTCTAACGCCTAGATATGAATGAGTATGAAGCGAAAATTTGTGTGACAGACTACAGGGCGAACTCTGAAGCCATCCAAATAAGCACCTCGTACAAAATTCTACTAATTTCCACAAATAAATGATCTGATATCTAAATAAATTTATATTACTCATGTTATTGCGTGAATAAAACAGCTCAGCAATAACCATTTTTGTTAGTTAGAGCACATCATAAACCTACTCGTAAATGCGCGTTATCGTCAAAACAAATTCACTTCCCAATGATTTCCGCCTCTGTTATGTGTGATAGTGGAGAGAAGGGTCAATTAAAAATTGAGTTTCTTCAGGTAGTTAGTCCCATATGCTTTAAAAAATTAATTACATGCTTAAGAGGAATGCTGTAATCATATCAAATGTGACATTTTGAATAGTGGACACCAAAATGAAACGGCCTCGAATAAATCAATAAGATGGCTCGGTATAGCACATGGATGTTGTTCATAATCTTCGTTGCAAGTTTCACCCAAATGTTTTAATACCAATAATACGGTGACTAGTCAGTCCTCCTAGGCACTACCCGACTCACGCACTCGAGTAGAAAGGTTATTCGCAACTATCATCATTAGGTCAATTATACTTCTGAATTAGTACATCCTGTTGTAACGTCCGAAAACAAGGGCCAGACAACGGATTGTTTTTTGAGAAAATCAAGACATACTTATAGATTTTTATGTATATTATTGTCGGTGGAGAAGCAACGTCTTCTGACTGGTTGTTTTCTTGCTGAAGGTTATTCTGTACTGCTTGTGACCGTTTCTCAGAAAGTTAGGCCATATACCTGCGAGTCATATTTTCACACCTTAAGTCTTCTGTGATTGGTTGGTGAGCTGCTCAAGGTTAAGCTTTATTAGTGTTTTATGTTTCTCATGACTCCGATTTGGAACGTAAATAGCATTGGCGTAAGTTGCTGTCCACAATTTTTGGTTTGCAGCCAGCTGTCACCACACAATAATTGGAAGACATACAAATTCTATCAAGAGGTTCTGGGTCCATTTAAAAAAGTAAACGACTCCCGATATGATATGATATACAGCCACTCCTATGAGAAATCGGGATCAGTTTTTACAGAATCCTAGAGATATATAGCCTATTCAGAATATTGAAAACATTTATTAATTTTTGTTCTGACAGCACTATTTAGCACGAAATAAAATCTCTGAAGGATATTTTATCTAAGAATGGATATCCTGAGAAGTTCATTAATAAATACCCTAAAGAAATTAGCCCCTGCAAAACTATTCAAACATTTCCGAAGAAATCTGTCTATATCAGTTTACCATTCAAAGGAGATGATGTACAGGAAGTCGCCAAACGAAGACTCGATAAAGCCATCAAGAGAACTTATTATGCTGCAAAACTTGTTTTCCCTAACACCACTAAGCGAGTGCTTCAACAATCTGGGAAAGACCAGTCGACACTTCAAACCGCGTATATCAATTTGAGTGTGTTTTTTATGGAAAAAATACATAGGTCGTACAGAAAGGTGATTGTCTACTCGCATGATGGAGCATTTGCCAAAATGGTTGAAGACACCTGAGTGCAAAATGCCAAAATCCTCAATAAAAAAACATCTTGTGGACTACGGACATGATATGGACGCTGTCAAGTCATTCACTATTGTCAGCAGACAAAGAACCAAGAGGTTTCTGCAATTCCAGTTTATAAACCAGGTCTCTGTGTACAAAAGGAGATGGTCGTCACTCTGAATCTACCACGGTAATATGTTTTACTTATTATTCTACCTCTTAATATTATTATTGATTCATTTAAAATTATCCTTTGTCAGTAGGATTATCTTAACTCACTTCAACACTATTATTGTTATTATAACTATTACTATTGATATTACTCTGTTTGCAATTCTTGTTATATTCTCTATTGACTAATTGTTTATCTTAGTGATGTAACTGAAGGGTAATGCAATTTATCCTAATTTTAATCTCTCATTCTCCCTCTCTCCCCTTATCTATTTGAACATGACCTGGAAAACATTCACACCTGTCTTTCTACATGATTAATTCAATGTAGTTTATTTACTTATCAGTCTTATATCTCCCAATGGAATTTCAAAAGTATATATATCCGTGTATGTAGAGTATTCAGATGAAGATGAGTTCTACCAAAATTTGATGAATTCATTAAATCCTGCCTTACTAACCTTTATTGCTTGTTTTAAATTCAGAATATGCTTTACATATCATAAAAAAGACAAAACACTCCAACAACAGTATATATATATATTTATTTATATAACGTTTATATGAAATGACATGTATAATTTGTCTCTTATGTACAAAACACTTTTGCATAAGCATTAATTCTCATATTAAAGTGCAATCTTGTAAGCATGACCGGCTGCATTATGAATTTTTGTAGGCTGTGGTTCTATTATAGCCCATTCATACCAAACATATCGATTACTGACAAGACGCCATAAATGGAAAGTAACTTGACTGTCAGCATTCACATAAATTGGATGCTCGAGTGGAAAAACCAATGGAAACCAAGATACCATTTGTGGACTGTGTCGATCAGGATGTATGCCTAAAAGAAAAAAAATCATAAAACATAAAACAAACAAACAGAAAATTAAATAGATGCATTTTTATTATGTACAGGTTTTAAGTATTTTTTGAAACTCTTTTATGTTCTGAGTGGAACACACAGGGTTGCAGCAGTGAGTCTGCTAGTCTCACATCCAACGTTTTCTATTCACCGAGGCTACTACCGGCTAAGAGAGGTTGACGAATACATCGACCGGAAATAGAACCCAGATCACATACGTGATTGACAAGCCACCAATGCCCCTCCTAAGTATTTTAATTAGTTATAAGAACAGAAGACATTTTAGTTTTACAGAGACGATGACTTCTTTCCTTGTTAATAAAGTGACTAACTTTAGAGAGAGAAGGGATTGACCTCATAGTAGATAAAGTAATGTAATTAGGAATGCATGAAATCAAGAAAAGGTATTACTAGTTCCAAGATCAGGAAGATGCATGTAACTCTGTACATGTGTTTACAAATTTTGCAGCTAAAAGTCTGTGACTCAAGGATACCCAAGTCGCTTACCAACGCAATCGGTCAACATTTCATCAAACTTACCAACATCCAACACCTCCCTGAATGGGATATAAACACAGGTCCTCCGTCACTAACTGAGGTTACTAAAGCTGTCACCAATCTGAAACTAGGCAAAGCAGCGGGACCTGATGGAATGACGCCAGAGGTATTTAAGTACGGTGGAGACAGCTTACTGTCCGGATTAACTGAGGTACTAGGCAGCGTCTGGGAATCAGAAGAAGTCCCATCGGGTTGGTGTAAGTCAGTGATTATCCCCATATACAAGAAGAGAGACAAGTCTTCCTGTGATAATCACAGAGGGATTAGCTTGACTAATATAGTATCTAAAGTCTTAGGCTCAATAATCATGCGTAGACTGAGTGGTGCTCGGGAGACACAAACACGAGAGAGCCAGGCAGGCTTTAGACCAGGAAGAGGGTGTATTGATCATATCTTCACCCTCCGACAGATTCTAGAACATAGGCATTCCTACCGGCGTCCAACAGTCATTATATTTCTTGACCTAAAGGCAGCATTCGACTCTGTCGATCGGGAAGTTCTCTGGAGATGCTTGGCTGTAAAGGGAATTCCAAGAAAATATATTGCACTGATTAAGGCACTCTACTCGTACTCATACAGCCAGGTGAGGGCTTACGGCGAGCTGTCATCTGAACTGGTGACGACCAGTGGTGTCCGTCAAGGATGCCCATTATCCCCTTTTCTATTCAACTTCATCATAGATGTGTTAATGGACTTAACCCTAGGTGACTTCAGCGACTCAGGGATTGACTTGCTACCAGGTAACAATCTCGTTGACTTGAAATATGCAGACGATATAGTCCTTCTAGGCGAAGACGCTGACGAAATACAGAGTCTTCTAAACACCTTGAGCCGCAATCTACGAATGTTTGGCATGCGATTCGCTCCCGCCAAATGCAAGATGATGTTACAGGACTGGACTACATCGACGCCTTGTTTAAAAATCGGAAGTGAAGTGGTAGAGCACGTTGACCGCTTCACTTATTTGGGAAGTACCATCAGCCAGTCCCAACGTGTTGATCTCTGACAAAATCTCAGCACGGATACAGGGGGGTTGTTTCGCATTTGCCAGTTTACGCCGACTCTGGCGTAGACGAGATGTTCGACTATCGACCAAAGGGAGGGTGTACTGCTCATCAGTCCGCTCCGTCCTCCTTTATGGCTGTGAGCGAGACCTGGCCACTGAGAGTGGAAGACATGAAAAGACTAGCTGTCTTTGATCATAGGTGCCTGCGTTCTATTTCCCGTGTAAAGTGGCATAATAAGGTGAGCAACATAGAGGTTAGGCGTCGAGTTCTAGGTAAACAGGGGAAATCAATCGACGAAGTCGTGAAGCTACAAAGACTGAGATGGTTAGGACATGTGTTACGTATGCCAAGCCATCGCCTCCCTCGACGAGCAATGTTAGCGGATATAGGGTCAGGCTGGAAAAAAGCTAGCGGCGGTCAAACAAAAACTTGGCATCAGTCAATGAAATCCACAACAGTTGGTCTAAGCCACGTAGGAAGGTGTAGACTTCGTGACTGGTTGGGGTCCTCGGGACGGTAAAAATCTATGGTTGGAAACAATTGGTGACATGGCTCAAAACCGTTCTCAGTGGCGCAGATGCATCCACTCCCTGTGACTTATGATCTTCAATGAAACTGTTTTGTATTTGTTTATTACTCCTTCGTTTCACACCTGTGCTCACTGTTTCTATTATGCTTTTCTTGTACTTTCTTCTCTTGCTTCGCGTGCTACACGGAATGTGGCGACTTGAACTGGCGCACATTTGTGCAAAGTTCTATGTCGAAAACAGACAGACCAACATCAGTAAAAACAAAGAAATCCAACTTTACAGGATTTTCATCATGAGCTGACATCGGTTGGACAACTATTGGAAAACCTGAGAGTACTAAACAGTGGTTTTGTCCTAGTTCAGGACTCTTCAGTAATACGCACCCAGAACGTTCCGGTCACATGCTCTGATGCCGTTTTCGTGACTTTTGTTGCTGTGTGATGTTATGTGGCAAATAAATAAAAATGACATAATTGGTTACAGGATTTCATCATGAGCTGACATTCGTTAGAGAACCACTGGAAAACCTGGGAGTACTTGACAGCTATTTCGTTATAGTTTGGGGACTCTTCGGCAGTACGCACCCACCAGGGCTCGACCCCAGGACCTTCTTGTTACAAGGCGAGCTCGTATACCATTAAGCCACTGGGACCCGATCCAATCGCCAGTACATGAATTCTAATTTCCGCCAATTCACGATATAGCGCAACCGCTAGCCAATGTCTTCGGCGAGTATTTGTCCTCACACCCGACCAACGGCACCCTACTGGTCACGACTAAAGAAGCTAATTTTGTTGTTGATCCATTGGATAATTTTTTCTCTCCTTTGATTAGACGAATAATGAAATTGAATAGATATTAGTTAAAGAACCTTTGAGAACCAGGTAGTACTGACGAGCTTTCCTCTTCTTCTTCTTCTTACCAGTTCAAAACTCTTTGTAACATATCACCTCCTTTTTCAACGCATGACATCAGTTGCTACCTAGTGATCAATCAAAGCATCGATTACAGCCTTACAAGAGACCAATCATGAGCAAGAATAGCTCGGTGGTAATTTTTCTCTGACTGCAGGATTGGGTGACGCGGATTCCAGGACATGAGTTCCCTTCAAGATTGTAAATACGCCTTGCTGAGGAGTGCCAGCCAATAAGCACGAAACCTAGGTCTAGAGCGCTTCTTGCCATTTTACCTACAACCGTCTGATATCAAGACTTGTATTCAATACACATAAATTGGTGAATATTCAAACAAAAGATTGGCGTATAATATAGAAGAAAGAGAAACGCCTGTAAACTTACTCATTGTTATATCTTTATAAAGAACTGCTTCAAAGTAGCCAGCAATACCATGAACAACAGAATCTTGTGGTATTTTAAATTTACAACATACTTCACGTTCATTGGATTCACTTAAATCTGTAAAGAAAAGAAAAATCGATTAAAATATCATAAATAGGCAAATGTGTAAAGATAAAATATGCCGGATGGTGACTAGCAGTGGAATTCAGAATGCGCATTTTATCGTATTTGGGAATTGTCATCTGCACGCACCTGCATTTCCACACGAGTTAGGCCCTCGTGGCCCAAGTGGTCTAATGGATAACGCTCTGGAATTTGGAACAACGAGTTCTAGTACTGGGGTTTGAGTCTCAGTGTGAACAACATCACCGATTAAAAAATGCAGGTACGTTCAGATGACGAGTCCCAAACAGGATGAAATACACATCCTGGATTCCACTGATAGTTACCATCTACTAAAATTACTTCAAGTTAATCTTGAGACATCTCTCAAGCGTCCGTACTTGGAGTTGTCATATCAACAGTCTAATCAATCAACGGGAAAATCAAAATTGAATTTAAAATAAAAGTTAAAAAGGTCAAACAAAAAGTGCTCACTCACTCACTCACTCACCTTTTTTTGGATGTTGAAATACAAAGGCTTCTTGAGGTGGAGCTAATAGCTGACAATTACGAAGTCGAACCACATATGGCGTTTCCATTGAAAAGCCAACTTTATTTGTCTGTATTAATGAAAATACATATATATATAACTGAGCAGTAAGTAATACATTAATCAAGTAAATATTACGAACTAACCGAAATATAAGTAACAGCAATAACTATGAACAGTGACTAACCATGAAGGTTGTTTGGGAATACAGATTTTGACCACCAGCAGTTCAGTTTAGTCTTTTGTACATTAAATTGCTCAAGTGTAGATATTAGTTAATTTACGCTGACTTCATCCATCCATCAACAGCTTACACTGGAGGGTATGTTTATTCACAAGTAACAAAGCTAAACATACACACACACAATTGCTACATAATATTCCGGTCTAAACACCTACTGAAATCTTTCATATTGTTACTGTGTCAATAGTATCACACGCCAAGACCTCGAGTGGATATCTGGGTGTCAAAGAGTGACATCGAAGAGAACGTGTGAGGAGGAAATGTAAGCTTATCATCAGTCAGTTAAAACCAACTGTTCTATGTTGAAAACAGACAGACAGACAGAACTGTGGAGAACAGCATAAAATAGAGATGTGGTGTTGAAGCCTTATATTCGGAGCCCAAGGGAATAATAATAGTAACATAAGAAGGATGATATTATCTACAGCTCATAATCAGTGTCATTTCGAAGTCAAATTATTACTCTGAATCTCTCACTGATTGACTTTATCACATCGAAATGCTCGATATCTTTTAACATGCCGGCTTCTACCATGGGCGCTTCAAGAATGCCTTTAGGTCATCATGATCGAGTAGATAACTCTTCGGCATTTGAAACAATGGGAGGGTGCTGGATCCTAGTTTCTACGGATATACAGGTAAATCCAGTTGAAAAGTGCCGAATGGGAGGGAACGAGCAACTAGGATCCCACCACTAGTCACCATTAACCAAATGACATCATATAGTTTAACAATTCATATTTACAATGTTTATCATTGAGAGGATTGAAATACAGTATCAAATACGAAGCTACATTTAAACAGGCAGCTTCCAGCTGGCTGACACTTATTTTCATTCCTTCCTTTCTGAATGCAGCCTTGGTGTCTCAGGCTTGAGGTCTTAAAGTTCCAGTGTAACAACAGAAGACAAGGGCCGGCAACAGATCGTTTTATTACGAAAATCAACACGTATTTATATATATTTTATATGCATTAATAAGGCTTATGCAAGCAGAAAAAGGCAGTCTTCTGATTGGTTGTTTCTCGGAAGTTAAGCAGACAAAC
Organism: Trichobilharzia regenti; assembly: GCA_944472135.2. Lineage (NCBI taxonomy): Eukaryota > Metazoa > Platyhelminthes > Trematoda > Strigeidida > Schistosomatidae > Trichobilharzia > Trichobilharzia regenti. The sequence continues at coordinate 64,675,916 of OX235263.1, forward strand.
ACAGTCTTATGATTGGTTGTGTTCGATATTTCTCGGAAAGTAGAGCCATCTATCTGCGAATCATATTTGTCCACATTTAGGTTTGCTGTGATTGGTTGTTGAAACAGCCTTGTTCACGGTCAATATTAGTGACCTAGACATTAACGTAGATTAGTGCCAACCAATCGGCTAGCAGCCTGCTCTCACCACACTCGTCCCCCCGTCAAATAGCTTTGTGCGCAGACGTTCCGACCTTCTGGGTGCTACATCCTCTAGTTGAGGATTGTTACTGACCGGCTTGTCCCACTGTACCCATCTTTGTAGCTGACTGGCGTTAACTCGTTTCTGTTTATCACCTCTTCGGATGGTATATACTTGACCCCGTCTTTTTGTGATTGTGTATGGTCCTTCCCACTTTGGAAGGAGTTTCCGTGAACCTAGCCCGCCTCCAACTGTATATCTCCTGTCTCTACACTTCACTTGGTCCCCGACTGCAAAGGTAATGCACTGCGTCCTTTCTTTCATCTGAGACTTCGTGACATCACTGCGCTGCTTCCGTATTACATTCTTGACTGCCTCTTTCCTCTCTGCTTTTAATTTCGTCGTACTCCACTTTTGGTGCATGGGCCAGGTCTCATTGTGTACCGGTAATCGTGGTTTTCTACCATACATCAGTTGGAAGGGTGACTTCTTCGTTGTTTCCTGAGTGGTAGCCCGATGTGTTAGTAAAATCAGTGGAAGCTCCGTTTCCCAGTTCCCGCCCTTCGAGCCAGCCACTCTTTCAGTGTACGGTTGTTTCTCTCCGTTAGGCCATTCGTTTGTGGATGGTATGGGGTCGTTCTGATCCTCTTGATGCCCAGCTGTTGCAAACGGGAAGTAAACTCTTCACTCTCGAAACAGGGACCTTGGTCTGTCAGTATTGTCTTCGGTACGCCGTGGTCTGCAACAATGTGTCTAACTACTGCATCTGTCACGGTTCTTGCACGTTGGTCTGGGATTGCTACGGCGTCTACCCATCGTGTCGCGTGTTCCGTCATCACCAAGAGGTACTGATTACCATTGGATGTCTGAGGAAATGGACCCATGACATCTACGGACCACAAGTCACCTATCGCGGTAACTGGAATCGACTGAAGTGGTGGTCGTATATACCGGTCACCTTTCATCAGCTGGCACCGTGGACATCCAAGTACGTATCTTGCTACGTCTTCTCTCATACCTGGCCAGTACATACTTTGTCTTAGGAGGTCGGTCGTTCTGGCCACGCCTGTATGCGCTAGCTGGTGACATTCTTCTATCATGTCGTGGCGCGACGATTGAGGTATGACAGCCAGCCAGCTTCCGTCGTTCTCTCGCCAGGTCAGAGTCCCGTAGGCATTCACTCTGAGTCGATCCCTCTGTCTGAGTAGTGTGGTTAGCTCCTTACTCGCCGTAGTTTGATCCACTTCTATTCCGTTGGTGATCACCTGTATTACTGTATTCAGCGTATCGTCCAACCTCTGCCTACGTGCAAGTCTTAGTGGGTCTTGTTCTACTGCATGCACTCCGTAAGCGACCTCGGGCAACTCAGACTCATCTTCTGGTCTCGATAACAAATCTGCCAAGACATTTTCACTTCCAGGAACGTGTGAGATCGTAAAATCGTACTCCTGAAGACGCAACATCCACCGTGACAACTTCCCCCGTGGGTCTCTCGCTGTCTTCAAAAATTGTAGCGGCTTATGATCAGTTTCGATGTGGAACCGCCGGCCGAGTAAATAAGGTCTCCATTTGTCGACTGCCCATACCATTGCTAAACATTCTTTCTCTATCGTTGAATACTTTCTCTCTGTGAGGGTCAAAACCCTACTGGCATACTCAACGATTCCCTCGTCCTGTCTTAGGACCGCACCTATAGCGTAGTCACTGGCATCTGTGCACACTGTGAACTGTCTTCCTGGCACAGGTAGTTTTAGCGTCATTTGTTGGTGGTCGAGCAGCTGTTTAATTCTGTCGAATGTCCTCTGCGATTCTTCCGACCAAACAAACTTTGGCTCACCTAGTAGCCTGTATAGAGGGGCTGCTATCTCATTGAAGTTCTTCACGAAGCGACTATAAAACGCTGCTCTACCCAAGAATTGTCTCAGTTTTCTCTTTGAATTCGGGGCTGGAATCGTTTTAATCGTCAAAATTTTCTCCGGCAGTGGTTTAATCTCACCATTTCCCACTTTATGTCCCAACAGAGTAACATTCTTTTTGGCTATCTGAGACTTGGTTTTGTTGACGCGTAGTCCAAACTCTTCGATGCGTCGCAGCACGGCTTCTACATGGTTGACGTGATCGTTTTCGTTTGACTGTATATGACGAGATCATCACCATAAACCTCCACGTTTTTCAAGTTCTTAAGTAATAGCTTCATCAGTCGTCTGAACGTAAACGGTGCACCTGCTAGTCCAAACGGCATGCGTTTAAATCGATATTGTGTCTGACCCACGATGAAAGCCGTCTTATCTCTATCACTTTGTTTTATCGGTATCTGCCAGTATCCTGAGCGAAGATCGAGAACCGAAAACACATTCGCACCTTGTAGGCGATCTAAGTTTCTACCACTGTTGGCATGGCACACGGTCTTAACTCTGTCATACTGTTTAACTGTCGAAATCAACACAGAATCTATATTTCCCATTCGCTTTTTTTACTAACAGCACTGGAGAGTTGTATGGGCTATCAGCTTCCTCAATAATATCATCTTTTAACATCTCTTGCACTTGTCGCTCCACTTCGCCTTCCAGATGACATGGAACTCTTCGCGTTAAAAATGACCTTACTTTCGGATCACTTAACGGAATTTCATGATTCACCTTATCGCAATAACCGTATGGGTCCCATCTCCAGTGAACAGATGATCGTATTTATTAATTAACTCTGTCACATTGTGTACCGTCGACAGCTTAATCGCTGCTATCTCGCTGGTCTCATACATGTTGATATGCCCGTATTTCGTGATCACCACGTTCGCTTGCGTGTCGATTATGGCACCAATCTCACGCAGAAAATCCGCTCCTAATATCGTTCGCTGTAGTTCGGGTACAACAATGAAAGGAAACGTCACCTCGCAGCCACCAACAACGACCGTACAGTTCGATCTACCCGTGATACGCAACACATACCCGCCTACTGTTTGTACTGTCAATGAACACGGATAACACTCTTACATAAATTCTTATCTATTAACGACACGGCCGCCCTGTATCTATCAAACATACTACTTCTCGATCATTCACTCGCAACTTCGAATACAGAGCGCCTTTCTCAATAGCCCCCACTAAACCTAGGTTCATACGAAAGAAAGAACAAGCATTATACCGTCTGAAATTTTTTCTTTTTCGCCTTTCTGGGCAGTATCTTCTCCAGTGTCCCGGCTTACCGCATTCAAAACACCGGTCTTTTCTATCAGCCAACTTTAACGCCGCCACTTCCCGCTGCAATGCTTCAATTTTTGCTCATATTCGTTTGGTTTTGGTTGGTCTATAGCGGCTACCGTTGTGCTCAGCAGCTGTCTGGTCTGTTTCGCTGTCAAACTCGGACACTAGTCGTTCAACCAATTTCTTCCAAGACGCTGTGCCATTTGACCTGTCTACGCTGTCATATGCAGCCTTCGCTCGGCCTCTTAACAGCGTCCCCAGGACAACTGCCTTCGCCGCCTGCTCCTTGACACCCACCAGCTCAGCAACGGCTTCGAAGTCACGTAAGAAGCTCCGTATGTCACCTTCCTCAAACGCAGCTGGCCACGGGATCTTCATCTTCTTGGAGGCAGCGACACCAAATGTAACAACAGAAGACAAGGGCCAGGCAACAGATCGTTTTATTACGAAAATCAACACGTATTTATATATATTTTATATGCATTAATAAGGCTTATGCAAGCAGAAAAAGGCAGTCTTCTGATTGGTTGTTTCTCGGAAGTTAAGCAGACAAACACAGTCTTATGATTGGTTGTGTTCGATATTTCTCGGAAAGTAGAGCCATCTATCTGCGAATCATATTTGTCCACATTTAGGTTTGCTGTGATTGGTTGTTGAAACAGCCTTGTTCACGGTCAATATTAGTGACCTAGACATTAACGTAGATTAGTGCCAACCAATCGGCTAGCAGCCTGCTCTCACCACACCAGTAGCGGTGATGTTGTCTTCACAGAGTGCGGTTGCTTGCTTCACGCCTAACACCTTCTCTCTCTTTCTCAGGCTTACTACCGGTCAGTTGAGGTTTAAGGCGTGCGTCGGCCATGAGTCAAATCCTGGACACTTATAACTAACTATTCGGTATAAATTATGCCCAGGTATATAATACTAGGAAAAATAAGATCTTTCCATGCAGCAGTGAACACAAAATTCATTTTTATAGAAACTAAGCTAATTGGAGAAAAAAACAACCCTATAACCTTACCACATCTTTGGATCTTCTGGTTTCATTATATATTTGTAAAGACTGTAAAGGAGCAACATACGATGTATAGGAACATGGTATACTAATTCCATCGTCTGAAATCAGAAAAAATATAAGCAAAAAAGCACGTGAAAATGATGAAGAAAACATACTATACATGCGAAAAAAATCAACTAAGAGACATTTCCAAATTTACTTCCAGGTGAAATCAGTGAATGTTACAGTAATTACAGCAGATTGTGTGCGAATTCATATGGTGATAATTTATGGTGGAATCTACGAGAATTCAAGTAACATTCAGATAAGTAATACCACCACATAAACAGTCTGACCTCTAAGGGTAACCGTTGTTTTTCAACGTCTTTTCGAAAATCAGAAATTCTTCCTCTAATTTCTCTGTAGAGTAATATTCTCCTGATTGGTCGACCCTATAGAACAGAGTTTTTACTAGTGCTAATTTATAGCTATTTGGATAAAAACTATTATAAAATACAAGTATTGCCTATTCCATGTCAGCTTTCGCTAAACTGACCACCTCTGAAGACTATCATCTTCAAGGAAATGAGACTTTCCATCATTTTCATGTTCCATAGAGTAAATTCAATATTTGTATATACGTCGTTGAATAATCCGAGTATGTCGGAAGCATGACTATCATTCCTTGTCCGATGGCTGCCACTTCTTCTGAATAACGTATCTTCATAAATTATTTCAGAATTATGTCTCAGTTTTCTTTATTAGATCGAAAGTAACTTCTGACGTCTATAAACCACGAAGCCTATTTGTACACATATAGAGCTTAGCCTAGGCTAAGTAAGAAGAATTAATTTGCCATACTTTAAATTTCAAGGGATTGAAAATAAAAAGGGAACATAGTGGGTTGTATATATATATATATATATATATATATATATTAGTATTAGAGCTGAAAAAACACTGTAAAATTAGTTACAAGAACTAACTTCTTTGGTGTGTTTTTTGTCTTCACATTCTAAATTATTGTGTGTGTTAGCTAAATAAATAACAACTATCCGTCAATTATTATTTTAAACACTATAATTAGGCACAATTCTGTCTGTCTGTCTGGATTCAACATAGAACTTGGCACCGAAGTGCAGCAGTTCGAGTTGCCACGTTCCAAATAGCACACAGAGGTAGACAAGAAGATGAGTGAAGAGAATTAATAGAGTTTGACAAGTATAAGAGTGAAACAGTCGTGAGTTATATGCTTAACAAAAGTCTCCATATTATTTATATTTATTTCGATTATAGCTTGATTCCACACCGTATTTCCGGTACAAGTGTGGAATTTCCAGCATGTGATATCGGTAGCCCAAATTTTGCAAGCCGATCATTGATATCAGGTGTGCGTCGGCAGGGGATCGAACCCTGGACTATGTGCACGGTCGGTGAGAGTCTTAACCATTGTGCCAGAGGCGCGAAGCAAAATAACAGGTTTTCACCATCATAATATATTATATATGCCAGACACCTTAGATATCCAATCGCTTATCAGTAGTAATGTGTATTCGCAGTAACTCTATGGCAGTCATGAAACATAGATTATTTAAAGTAGATCTGTGTTAGGCTTCGTGTATTCAATAACCTCCACTGTCCTCTTAACAAATAATTGTATTAGGAATGTTTTAGGTAAAAATGAGTAAGCCAGTTAAAGAAGTGTTAAGTCTTAAGGGCCTAAAAATTGACCACTCCTAATCATACTCTACCTAAACATGCTATGATCCCAGAAACAGCGTTAGGTTGGTAGAAAGTCAAGGATCAACAAAAGCGTAACAATAAATGAAGACACCAACTGATGGCTTGCATTTTGGAGAGAAGTGAAGATTGGCTGGAGTTATTGGCGAACAATAGGAATTATAGACTAAAGACTTTAGTTGATATGCTTCAGCATTATTATCAATGATGATACTGATAGATTCATATTTTATCTTTCATTGGATTGGTTAAAAGTTTTTCTTTTCTTTTGATTGGTTGGAGGATTTCATCATGAGCTGACTGACATCAGTTAGAGAACCACTGGAAAACCTAAAAGTATTGGACAACTGTTTCCTCCCTCCTGGGACTCTTCAACAATACGCAACCACCGCCAATGTTCTAACCCAGGACCTTCTGGTTACAAGGCCAGTGAGCTCGTAGACGACCGTTAAGCCACTGGAACCTTATCTAATGGCCAGCCCATGAATTCTAACTTTTGCCAATTCATGAGTTGCTGCCTATCTTTTTCCATTTACGAATAGCACTTCACAACCTTCAATTACACGACTGCCATCGTAACTTTTTTGTATACTTTCTGTTTAACACAACGATATGCTCTGACCAGCTTCGATTGTTGCTGTAAACTAATGCAAGACTTTATGTTAATAACGTCTTTCTATCCGGCTAGTTTAATCTACATTGCCGTATGATGTTAGACAATGTGTAGTAAACAGCATTGGAGTTAACATATGCTGATTATTGTATTACTTCAGTTGAAAACGGAACATTGGTAAGCCATCGTATAAAAATGAAGGTGAATGTGAGCATTAAAGATAAGTAAATAATTGGGTTGCATGTGTTCATGAGTATTAATAGTTATTTATAAATATTCTATCTCACAATTTCCATAACTATCCTCCTTCTTAGTTGAAAATTTCTTTCTTTCTTGTAGTAAAATAAAAAACAGGCAAAAACTGTGAAAGCAGTATCCAGTGAATTCATAAATTTCAGCAGGAGGACGCGTCAATCCGGCTCGATACTTCACTACAAACATTGTTACAACAAATAAGTATCATTTTCAGGAAGTATATGACAATTAATGGACTGTGATCCCTATTGTGACGTTGAGGAGCTCTATATCACGAATTGACCAAGTTAGCATTCACATGGGGTCGTTGAATTCCGAACTAATTGGTTGAATGGTCAACCAGCTTATGTCTCGTAACCTGAAGGTCCTGGGGTTCATTCTCTGATGGAGTGCGCACTACTGAAGAGTCCAAAAAGTGGGAGGGGGGAAACAACTCTGTCCAGTGCTCAATCCCTGGTTTCTAATGATCTCTCTCCAACTGATGTTCGTTCATGACGAAAGTCTAACATTGAGAATTAGACTTATTCTTTAAATTTCTGAATCTCACATATTTCAGTTATTGCAGTCAATGAATTCAACAAATTTTTTTTTCGCTTTGTAATAATCAATTTTTCAAAAAACTATTTCAATTTTTACCGAATAGAACTATTTAGGAGATAACCAATAATTTATTCTTTAGAGATATGAATTTCGAATTTAAACTAAGATACTATCAATGCTTAACCATAACCTACTTAATCAGTGAGCTAATTTGTGACATAGGCTTAGAATGTGCAGATGATACGGTCTTTCTAGGTGAAGACGCTGACAAAATGCAGAGTCTTTTGAACACCTTGAGCTGCAATCTACGAATGTTTGGCATGCGATTCGCTTCAGCCAAATGTAGGATGATGTTACAGGACTGGACTACACTGACTCCTAGCTTAGAAATAGGGAGTGAAGTCATAGAACACGTTGGGAAGTTGCCTCAGCCAGTGCCAACGGGTTAATCGCTGACGAAATCTCAGCACGAATACAGAAGGCTCGTTTCGTATAAACCAGATTACGCCGTCTCTGGCGTAGACGTGATATCCGGCTATCGAGTGTACTGCTCAGAAGTCCGCTCCGTCCTCCTTTATGGCTGTGGGCGTGACATGGCCATTGAGAGCGGGGTGAATGAAAAGACTAGCTGTGTTTGATCATAGGTGCCTGCGTTCTATTTCCCGTGTGAAGTGGTGGTAGAATAGTGTGAGCAATATTGAGGTTAGGCGTCCACTGAGTGCTAGGTAAGGAAGGAGGGGAAATCAATCGACGAGTTGACTGTGAAGTTACATCGACTGAGATGGTTAGGACTTGTGTTACGTATGCCTAGTCATCGCCTTCCTCGACAATGGGAAATGTTAGCTGACATAGGGTCAGGCTGAAAAAGAGCTAGCGGTGGTCAAACCAAAACATGGTCTCATCAGTCAATGAAATCCACAACAGTTAGTTTAAGCCAGCCACGTAGGAAGGTGTAGACTTCTTGGCTGGAGTCCACGAGACGGTAAAAAACAATGTGCATCGGTGGCACAGTGGTTAGGACTCTCGCCAACCATGCACATGGTCCGAGGTTCGATGCCCTGCAGACGCACACCTGATATCTATGGTCGGCCTGCGAAATTTGGGCTACCGATATCCATGCTGAAAATTCCATACTTGTACCAAAATTACGGTGTGGAATCAAGCTGTAAATCAGTGATATGGCTCAAAATGGTTCTTAATGATGGCGCAGATGCATCCACTCCTTGTGACTTATAATTTCCAATGAAACTACATTGTTCTTTGTTATTACTATTCTTTTTGTCTCATATCTCTGTCTACTGTCTCTAGTGTGCATTTGTTTTTACTTTCTTCACTTGCTTTGTGTGCTATATGGAGGGAGTGTGGCGACTTGAAATGCTGCATATCGGTGCAAAGTTCTATGTTGAAAACAACAGACAGATAGACAGATATAGAGAAGTTTTGCGCAGAAGTGAACCAGTTCATTTTGCCCCACAGTTCATATAGCACACAAAGGTAGGGAAAACAAAAATTTAACAGAGAATTATAATTAGCAGAAATATACGGGAGAAAGAATAGTAACATGGGGAAGCACGATGATTTTAATGTGTCTGTCCAGGTTTTTTAGTCTTAACACAACAGTCTCAAACCATTAATTGTTAGCATCTTGACGACCCCAACCAGGAGGCCAGTTTAAACCTTCCTACCTGGCTGACTCATACCAGCAGTTAAAAATTTCATGAATTGATATCAGGTTTTTTTATTTGACCACACGTAAATCTTTTCCAACTCAAACCTACTATCAGCTAACACGCTCAAACTTGCTTTGTCTGATTCATATGTTAGGAAGATAAGAGCGATCATCTTCTTTCAGATAGCATATAAAGTAAACAATATTCAACTTCAAATAAATTTTATACAATTTTTACTTAACCAAAATGAAAGCAAGCGACAACAGGAAAGAATAGGCACTATGGTCAGATGACCTTGAGCCAACAACCAATCAGAAAGCTCACTACAAATGGATGCTTTTTGTAATTTTCAATTCAGACTTCACTCTGATTCAAGGTTAAGGTTAGGGAAGAACTAAAGCGGTTGATTATTAATGTAGGTGTAAAACTTGGACACTGTGGTAGAATTCCATTCCATATTAAACAAGTTTTTTTAATAATCACATAGTGATGGTGCAGTATTGACAACTGGATGACAAGGTTTTGAGCATAAATTACTGCTCATAATCACATCGCCTTTGTCACACGTTTTCACAATTTGTTTTACATATATATATTCCCTCTTTCGGTCTTTCCAACTTCGCCTTGTCGTTTGTTGCCACTTTCCATATCTCCTATATAGGTGGCGTTGTGTCATGCCGGCTACTGCATGTGTGTGGTGTTAAATGAATAACACAAAGTTTCAATGATTGACCTCTCTGTCTCTCCATCTAACTAACTACATTACTTCGTAATACTCTCACCGTCCCCCCCCACCTATTTTGTGATTACAGGCAAGTGAATGCAGTTCAATGGCTGAGTTGTGTTATCACCAGTTTATTTAACTTAGCGGAGTCACTTATTTTAGGTCTAGCTAATCCTTTATGTTTCGATAGTCTATTTGGCCTTGAACTACTAGTTTTGTAGTGAGAGCTGGCTGTTAGCCAAATAGGTAGACAATAATTTACGTCAATGTTTATGTCCCCAATATTGGTCGTGACACAAATGTGAACAAAGGCTTTGCGTAGGCGGATACAGTTAACATATAGATGATCTGACATTCAAGAAACAGCCACAAAGAGATGAAAGATTAACTTTCTGTGAGAAACAACCAATCAGAGGACTGTGTTTGTTTGCTTAAATAATCTATAATAATGTACATGAAAATCTATAAATATGTTTTGATTTCCTTAATAAACGATCTGTTGCCTGGCCCTTGTCTTCTGTCGTTATAATAGGATCTACTAATTCATTTACAGTTTGACTGGCCTATGTAATTGACCTCACATTCATTAATTGCATGGTATTTGGTAAATTATATTGCTTTGCTTAATTGCCTCTATGGGGTCCTTAAGTCGACAAAGTTTATCTCTGACAAAGTTGGTTGGTTTGAATGCCACCCTGACGAATTCCAGCGTCATTGAGAATTCTACGTAAGGCCTCTGACGTCCCCTCTTTATACGGCAGTGCTACAGAGGCTTTGAATTCTCTATTATTTTTTTATTTCTTCACGTTCCCAGTGTGGAACATAGGGCTTCAAGATAGTGGCTTGAAGTTTCTGTTGCAGTGTTTATTTTACAGGATGAGGTTGCTAGCCTCATGCCCAACCTTTCCTCTTTACCATTCTAATTACTGGTTTAGCGAGGTAAAGGAGTGCGTCTGTGGCCGGGAATCGAACCCCAGACCATGTTCATGGTCGGCGGGCGTCCTAACCGCTATTCCACCGACGCACACTCTATTATGTTACATTACTCTTATTGGTGGTCTTAATTTTTCTATGGTTCATATATTTTTGAATAAATTCGAGTGGGTAGTTATTCACCAGTAATACTTCCTTTATTTCTTTGATTTCATTATTTAGATCTTCTGGCTTACTAGTAAGGCGCTTGGCCCAATTATACAGACATTTAACTAAATCTGCCTTTATTGATTCTCGATAAGATGAATTAAAATCCAGGTGTTTATTAGAGGGTGTCAGTTTCCCATAAATGCTAGTATCTAATACACGGCCTTGTTTTCGTTTGATTCTACAGTCTAGCATGGCCAACTCACCCTGTTCATATTCTAATAACTCAAAGTGAATTGGATTCCATCTACTATTGAGTTTATATTGTGTGAAAAAAAAATGAGGGATACGGTTATGATTAAGCTTAGGGTGAAATTCGCAACAAAGATTATTGAAAACTTTCATTTGTACTGTTGAGCTATCTGATTGGTTGTTGGTTCAAGGCCATTTGACTGTGATTTCTATCCTTTTCTGTTGCCATGACAGCAGAAGAAGAAATATATGGAAAAAGAATTTTTCATGCATAATAAAAGAAATTTTTTCAAAAAAAAAACCAAAATTGTACTATATACACTAACCTTTTAGCATTGGTTGTGCACCATCTAAACATTCAGGACTCAATTCATTATCACCAAAGGAACCGAGTAATTCACTAACAAATATATCAGCTTTTTCGGATGTCTTTAAATCACGCATATCGCCTTCAATCAAGTGGACATCTAAACCACGCCATTCACAATCGACTCTAGACTGATTTTTGTAGTTATTTGTTGTTAGCATAAAATGATTGAATAATACAAAAGAAATAAAGACATTAAAATTAAAGTATACAAGGCACACACACACACACACAAAAAGCAAAGAAGTTAATTAGAAGAAAAATTCACCGATGAGATATATTGTACAACTCATATACTATCACCATCACTACGTCTAAACGACATAACCATTTAATGTTGTACAAATTGAAGTGGTGATATGGTCCACTGGTTCCAGCGCTCAAATGTTAACCAGTGGGTCCCGGGTAAGAGTCCCATCCCACTTATTAATTAATTCAGCCTCGCCAACTGGGTAGTATCACTAGCTCTCAACACAATAAATGTGGCTCATGTCCCAGTGTAACGACATAAGACAAGGACCAGACAACTGATCCTTTATTGAGAAAATTAACAGATATTTGTGTACATTATTGTCAGTGGAGAAGCAACGTCTTCTGATTGGTTGTTTTCTTGCCAAAGGTTATTCTCTTATCTCTTTTTGGCCGCTTCTTAGAAAGTTAAGCCACATATCTGCGAATCGTATTAGCACACGTTAAGTTTTCTGTGATTGGTTTCAGGACTTCATCATGAGCTGACGCCAGTTAGAGAACCATTGGAAAACCTGGGAGTACTGGACAGCTGTTTAGTCCTAGTTTGGGACTCTTCAACAGTACGCACCCACCACCATCATTCGAACCCAGGACCTTACGGTTACAAGGCGAGCTCGTAGACCATTAAGCCACTGGGACCCGATCCAACGGTCCTTGAATTCTAACTTCTGCCAATTCACCACATAGCGCAACCGCTAGCCAATGTCTTCGGCAAGTATTTGTCCTCACACCCGATCCGCTGCACCCTACTGGTCACGACTTCCCACTGGAACCCAGGTAACTACCTACCTGAATAGGGCCAGTCGCCAGTGAGCATCTCATTGGTATTCAAGTGTTGGTTTGTAGGGACTTGATTGGTTTCAGGACTTCATCATGAGCTGACAATGGCTAGCGGTCGAGCTATGTCGTGAATTGGCAGAAGTTAAAATTCAAGGACCATTGGATCAGGTCCCAGTGGCTTAATGATATACGAGCTCGCCTTGTAACCGGAAGGTCCTGGGTTCGAATGATGGTGGTGGGTGCGTACTGCTGAAGAGTCCCAAACTAGGACTAAACAGCTGTCCAGTACTCCCAGGTTTTCCAATGGTTCTCTAACTAATGTCAGCTCATGATGAAGTCCTGAAACCAATCAAATCCCTACAAACCAACTCTTGAATCTTCTGTGATTGGTTGATGAGTTCCTTAGGGTTAAGCTTTGTTATCGTTTTCTTCTCATGACTCCGATTTGGGACGCAAATAGCATTGACGTAAACTGCTATCTACAATTTTTGGTTTGCAGCCAGCTCTCACCACACCGGTACCGGGTAACTGAGTATTAACTGACTGACGTACAGATCGAAGTAGATGGTATATTCTACACATAAAACTAAAAATTACGCGCAAATGACTCGAACTATCCTAGTAGACAACCATTTCTCTCATACTTCTAACGCTTTCTAGTAGAATTATTGGACACATGTCAAACGGTCTACGTCTTAGTGATGGTTCGGATCCGGGACCTGGCTGATACAGGACAACAGATCAGCATACATTTTATTCTACAACTGCAGAAAAAGCAACAGAAGCAGAGGGAAATACTTAAGGAAATACAATGGATAAACCTAAAGGTCCTGGGTTGAAATTCCTGATGGAGTCATGCGTGTGTACTACTGAAGAGTCTCGAACAAGGATGAAACGGCTGTCCAGTACTTCCTGGTTTCCAGTGGCTCTTTGGCTGAAGTTAATTTGTGATCACAATTAAAATCAATAAAATCTCGGCAAACTAACACTTGGAAATTACAAGTGTTAGAATTCTTAAGATGATAAAGAGCAGTTACACTGCAACCGAATTTAATACGAGTTTATTAACTAAACTGAAGCGTCACACTTGATTTAATGGGAATTGAGAACGCAAACATAAGAATTTAGTGCCTAAATCAACGAGCCATTCATATCTGTTAGTTCATTAGTTAGAACTTAGTGCTTTTGGAAGTGGAAGCGAGTGATCGGTTGTTACATCGCGGCTACCCACACCGTGGAAGTTGCTTGATTCTTCGGGTACCTGAAACAGAGAGAGCGTTAGTGTTGCGTGACTGCAGAGCCCAGGGGATAACTGCTTGAGCCCGGTCACAAACGGCTTGTATGAACTGGTTTCTTGGTATAGTTCTGTATTAGTGAACTTACCGCCGGTTACGGACCACCGTAGGGTAAGTGGGGATGTACAATTGCTGGGGTCGACCTTTTCTAACCCACTCTCTACAGAGTGAAGAGACAGCATAGCTGGCTGATATGCTGGTCATCTGAGGGAAACACCTCATTGCTGTTAAACCCCATGTTCCCCAGCAGTACGATTTCGTCCACAGACTCCCAGCATAGTGTAAGAAAGATTCTTACACTCAGCCGGTAACTGCTTTTAGTCTAATCGCTATCCTAACAACCTTCCTAGCATGGTAGGACCAGTAGGAACATTGGTTTCAGCCAGTGTAGCTTGTTGGGTCATCGCGATGTGCAAGCCCGACCACCACATCAAGGTAGCAGCTATTTGTCGGGGCTCAGTAAGACAGGACACTTTTATTTGTAAACCAAGCAGCTATGAGTTATACACTTATTGAGATGATGAAATTGTCCCATTTAACCACACTGAAAAAAACGGAGCTGCACTCGGAATCAAGGACTACTGGCTGTCAGTCAAATGTTTAAGCCAACCAGCCAACACACCTATAGCTGAGAAATTGAAAAATATGAAAGCATACGAAAAAAATAATCAGAAAGTAAGTACACACCCATATACTGCTAGACTAAGAAATTTGCCATATTTCATAGCTAATTCTAATAAACTGACAACTTGAAATTTAAAAGAGACATTGATGAAGGGAATAGTCAAGTCCCTTAAGAGTAATATTCAGTTGTGATAAAGGCACATGGTCTTATTGTGGCACTAATGATGTTACAACGCAGACAATTGAAGAACGTAGAGAAGAATTAAAAAACTATCTGTGAGATATATCGTCAACATTTCTTACTAGTCACTAAGAGAGCCCCCCCCAGGATTTTTTATTTTTTTTTCCTTCACGTTCCCAGTGGAACATAGGGCTTCAAGATAGTGGCTTGAAGTTTCTGTAGCAGTGTTTATTTTTACAGGATGGAGTCGCTAGACTCACGCCCAACCTTTCCTCTTTACCAGAATTATTTCAGGCTTAGCGAGGTAAAGGAGTGCGTCTGTGGCCGGGAATCGAACCCCGGACCATGTTCATGGTCGGCGAGCGTTCGAACCGCCGTGCCACCCCCCCCCTATTGGAAAGTTCAAATCGATCAAACCTACTACAATACGTATGAAAATGATTACTTAATTATACTTGAACTCATTTTATCTACAAAATAAACTTTACGAATATGACATACACACTCCCACCCCACCCCCACTTATTAATGCGTTATTGAAAGTGAACAAGAAATATCTAAGCACACACTAGGACGAGTAACTAATGTTATTTGTCTAGTTTTTTGTTTGCTGCAGACAGAATTCTGTTAGTCAAGTATACAATGTGACCACCATGCCACTAGGTGGCTCGCCATTACGGTGCACTGTGAACTGTTGATATTAGATGGTTAGAGGGCGGTCAAGGGTGACATGGAAGAGACTAGAAACTATGAGCGCCTGTAGAGTCAGCTAAATAGGACCGCAGAAAGTAAGACAAATTGGAGGCTTGCGGTTAATGTTCTATGTTTCACTCGGAACCCAAGAGAACAATTCCATTTATTGATCTGGAACTAGCAAGAAGAACTAATGGGATCTTAAGAAGATCGATCCATAGAAAAGCTACTTGGAATGGTCAACTAACAAACTTCCATAGCTGGGTACCCATTCAACAAAAGCGGAATTTAATTAAATACCTTGCCACCCCGCCGCAACCAACGCATCTGTACTCCCGATGTTCTAGAAGCAGAATTAGATATTTTGAGAGAAATCTTCATCCAAAATGGATAGTGATATGTATCCACATATATATATTTATGTGTGTGTGTGCATGTTGGTCTCTCTTTCTGTTTGCTCGGTTAGTCTGTGACCACTTCACTTGTATGGACCTGTCTCCTTTAATAATGTGTATTCCCCTTATATTATATTATATATAATATGAGTGTTTGTTGACAGTCCGTTGCTTGGTGACATATATCCATATATGTTTGTTGGCATGTCTGCTATATTCGCTATGTATAATTGGATCGACACTCCATTATAATTAGCCATTCATGTTAAGACTGTCTAATGATTTTTCCCACGCTTGTCTGAATTATTTATATATATTCGCATTCACAATTTGTGTGAACTACTTTACTTTACAACTACTTTACTTACTTACCACTTTGGTGTGAGACCATTTATTTTCGTCTCCTTGTGTTTGGACAATAGAAGTATCATCGCAAACCTAGTGGTCTTCTGATTTCCGCCTTCTCGCGTCAGGACTATTAGTTTCTCGACCAGTCCATAATAATAATTCAGCGACGAGTACATAACAATTTGGCGACGGGAAAACTAGTACATAACAATTTGGCGACGGGGAAAACTACTATTAACCACACAGCAGCAACAACATAACAATTTACTATGGATCCTATTAAATTGGAATTATTGTTTGAACGACAAATGAAATTAATGGAAATGTTCGTCAACCAACAGACTGGTCCAGCTCCACCTTCAAGCAATCCCAATCATACCATGCTACCATCTGTCGACGGAATTGTGAACAGCATTTCACAGTTCAATTATGACCCAGAGGCTAATGTCACTTTTGACACATGGTATCAACGTTATGAGGATTTATTCACTGTTGATCTCGCCTCACAAGACGATGCCTGGAAGGTGCGAGTTTTGCTACGTAAATTGGGTCCGGCAGAATATGAACGGTACTGCAACCTAATTTTACCACAGAAACCACGTGACAATTGTTTCGATGATACAATAAAGTTGCTGCGTGAACATTTCGGAGACCACTCCTCATTATTCAGTATACGTTATCGTTGCCTCAAGCTGGCAATGAATGAAAATGATGATTTTCTTACTCACGTTGGCACAGTCAACCGAGAATGTGAGAGATTTCGACTCAGGTCCTTAACAGATGATCAATTCAAAGCCTTGATTCTCATATGCAGTCTCCAATCTCCTCGTTTCACAGATATCCGAACTCGACTGCTCAATCAGCTAGAACAAAATCCCAAGTTAACATTACATGACATAGCTGATGAATATCAACGGCTGATTAATCTGCAGAAAGACACACACCTGGTCGAATCAACACCTTCGAGAAGCTCTGATATTCGTGCATTACGCAAGAGCAAAAATCTCTCATCATCTACTCCTGACCCACCTACTTCTTCTAATGTCCCGCGGAAATCTATACATACTCGTCCAACTTCTCACAATACTGCAAAGAAGACCCCTCCATCACCATGCTGGCATTGTGGCGCGTGGCACTTTGTAAAGTCTTGCCCATACAAAAATCATCGTTGCAGCAAGTGCAAAATCATCGGTCATAAAAATGGGTTTTGTCAGCCACGCCAACTCAGATATCATAATCCAGCAAAAGCTCAACAAAATGTCGGTCCTAAATCTCCAAAAAGATCACTGAGTCTACGTGCAACCTGTCAAGTCACAACACCAGCTATGCGGAAATATATTGACCTTCAGATGAATGGTCATGATACTCGTCTGCAGCTAGATACTGCCTCTGATATTACTGTTATATCAGAGAAACTTTGGAATTATATTGGCAGACCACCTATCACCAATACTTCCCAGTCTCTTCTCAGCGCCTGTGGTGGGCGGCTCAAACTAATTGGTGAACTCAAATGTTCTGTTTCCTTCCGCAATACCAAATTCACAGGAATTTGTTACGTCACGAAGAATGATTTAAATGTTTTGGGACTTGATTGGTTCGATCGTTTGCATCTGGCTGATGTCCCACTAAATTCTCTACGCAATACAGTGAAGAAGCATAAAATGCTAGACAATTCCGGACGGAGCCGAAGCCGCAAACCCAACAATCAGACGAAACGACAGGCGTCAACAACAAGCCCAAAGGTCCCAGATAAACCCCCAGGTAAACATCCTACTAATCATTCATCTTCTCAAAAGGGGAGGTGATATGTATCCACATATATATATTTATGTGTGTGTGTGCATGTTGGTCTCTCTTTCTGTTTGCTCGGTTAGTCTGTGACCACTTCACTTGTATGAACCTGTCTCCTTTAATAATGTGTATTCTCCTTATATTATATTATATATAATATGAGTGTTTGTTGACAGTCCGTTGCTTGGTGACATATATCCATATATGTTTGTTGGCATGTCTGCTATATTCGCTATGTATAATTGGATCGACACTCCATTATAATTAGCCATTCATGTTAAGACTGTCTAATGATTTTTCCCACGCTTGTCTGAATTATTTATATATATTCGCATTCACAATTTGTGTGAACTACTTTACTTTACAACTACTTTACTTACTTACCACTTTGGTGTGAGACCATTTATTTTCGTCTCCTTGTGTTTGGACAATAGAAGTATCATCGCAAACCTAGTGGTCTTCTGATTTCCGCCTTCTCGCGTCAGGACTATTAGTTTCTCGACCAGTCCATAACAATAATTCAGCGACGAGTACATAACAATTTGGCGACGGGAAAACTAGTACATAACAATTTGGCGACGGGGAAAACTACTATTAACCACACAGCAGCAACAACATAACAATTTACTATGGATCCTATTAAATTGGAATTATTGTTTGAACGACAAATGAAATTAATGGAAATGTTCGTCAACCAACAGACTGGTCCAGCTCCACCTTCAAGCAATCCCAATCATACCATGCTACCATCTGTCGACGGAATTGTGAACAGCATTTCACAGTTCAATTATGACCCAGAGGCTAATGTCACTTTTGACACATGGTATCAACGTTATGAGGATTTATTCACTGTTGATCTCGCCTCACAAGACGATGCCTGGAAGGTGCGAGTTTTGCTACGTAAATTGGGTCCGGCAGAATATGAACGGTACTGCAACCTAATTTTACCACAGAAACCACGTGACAATTGTTTCGATGATACAATAAAGTTGCTGCGTGAACATTTCGGAGACCACTCCTCATTATTCAGTATACGTTATCGTTGCCTCAAGCTGGCAATGAATGAAAATGATGATTTTCTTACTCACGTTGGCACAGTCAACCGAGAATGTGAGAGATTTCGACTCAGGTCCTTAACAGATGATCAATTCAAAGCCTTGATTCTCATATGCAGTCTCCAATCTCCTCGTTTCACAGATATCCGAACTCGACTGCTCAATCAGCTAGAACAAAATCCCAAGTTAACATTACATGACATAGCTGATGAATATCAACGGCTGATTAATCTGCAGAAAGACACACACCTGGTCGAATCAACACCTTCGAGAAGCTCTGATATTCGTGCATTACGCAAGAGCAAAAATCTCTCATCATCTACTCCTGACCCACCTACTTCTTCTAATGTCCCGCGGAAATCTATACATACTCGTCCAACTTCTCAAAATACTGCAAAGAAGACCCCTCCATCACCATGCTGGCATTGTGGCGCGTGGCACTTTGTAAAGTCTTGCCCATACAAAAATCATCGTTGCAGCAAGTGCAAAATCATCGGTCATAAAAATGGGTTTTGTCAGCCACGCCAACTCAGATATCATAATCCAGCAAAAGCTCAACAAAATGTCGGTCCTAAATCTCCAAAAAGATCACTGAGTCTACGTGCAACCTGTCAAGTCACAACACCAGCTATGCGGAAATATATTGACCTTCAGATGAATGGTCATGATACTCGTCTGCAGCTAGATACTGCCTCTGATATTACTGTTATATCAGAGAAACTTTGGAATTATATTGGCAGACCACCTATCACCAATACTTCCCAGTCTCTTCTCAGCGCCTGTGGTGGGCGGCTCAAACTAATTGGTGAACTCAAATGTTCTGTTTCCTTCCGCAATACCAAATTCACAGGAATTTGTTACGTCACGAAGAATGATTTAAATGTTTTGGGACTTGATTGGTTCGATCGTTTGCATCTGGCTGATGTCCCACTAAATTCTCTACGCAATACAGTGAAGAAGCATAAAATGCTAGACAATTCCGGACGGAGCCGAAGCCGCAAACCCAACAATCAGACGAAACGACAGGCGTCAACAACAAGCCCAAAGGTCCCAGATAAACCCCCAGGTAAACATCCTACTAATCATTCATCTTCTCAAAAGGGGAGGTGATATGTATCCACATATATATATTTATGTGTGTGTGTGCATGTTGGTCTCTCTTTCTGTTTGCTCGGTTAGTCTGTGACCACTTCACTTGTATGGACCTGTCTCCTTTAATAATGTGTATTCTCCTTATATTATATTATATATAATATGAGTGTTTGTTGACAGTCCGTTGCTTGGTGACATATATCCATATATGTTTGTTGGCATGTCTGCTATATTCGCTATGTATAATTGGATCGACACTCCATTATAATTAGCCATTCATGTTAAGACTGTCTAATGATTTTTCCCACGCTTGTCTGAATTATTTATATATATTCGCATTCACAATTTGTGTGAACTACTTTACTTTACAACTACTTTACTTACTTACCACTTTGGTGTGAGACCATTTATTTTCGTCTCCTTGTGTTTGGACAATAGAAGTATCATCGCAAACCTAGTGGTCTTCTGATTTCCGCCTTCTCGCGTCAGGACTATTAGTTTCTCGACCAGTCCATAACAATAATTCAGCGACGAGTACATAACAATTTGGCGACGGGAAAACTAGTACATAACAATTTGGCGACGGGGAAAACTACTATTAACCACACAGCAGCAACAACATAACAATTTACTATGGATCCTATTAAATTGGAATTATTGTTTGAACGACAAATGAAATTAATGGAAATGTTCGTCAACCAACAGACTGGTCCAGCTCCACCTTCAAGCAATCCCAATCATACCATGCTACCATCTGTCGACGGAATTGTGAACAGCATTTCACAGTTCAATTATGACCCAGAGGCTAATGTCACTTTTGACACATGGTATCAACGTTATGAGGATTTATTCACTGTTGATCTCGCCTCACAAGACGATGCCTGGAAGGTGCGAGTTTTGCTACGTAAATTGGGTCCGGCAGAATATGAACGGTACTGCAACCTAATTTTACCACAGAAACCACGTGACAATTGTTTCGATGATACAATAAAGTTGCTGCGTGAACATTTCGGAGACCACTCCTCATTATTCAGTATACGTTATCGTTGCCTCAAGCTGGCAATGAATGAAAATGATGATTTTCTTACTCACGTTGGCACAGTCAACCGAGAATGTGAGAGATTTCGACTCAGGTCCTTAACAGATGATCAATTCAAAGCCTTGATTCTCATATGCAGTCTCCAATCTCCTCGTTTCACAGATATCCGAACTCGACTGCTCAATCAGCTAGAACAAAATCCCAAGTTAACATTACATGACATAGCTGATGAATATCAACGGCTGATTAATCTGCAGAAAGACACACACCTGGTCGAATCAACACCTTCGAGAAGCTCTGATATTCGTGCATTACGCAAGAGCAAAAATCTCTCATCATCTACTCCTGACCCACCTACTTCTTCTAATGTCCCGCGGAAATCTATACATACTCGTCCAACTTCTCATAATACTGCAAAGAAGACCCCTCCATCACCATGCTGGCATTGTGGCGCGTGGCACTTTGTAAAGTCTTGCCCATACAAAAATCATCGTTGCAGCAAGTGCAAAATCATCGGTCATAAAAATGGGTTTTGTCAGCCACGCCAACTCAGATATCATAATCCAGCAAAAGCTCAACAAAATGTCGGTCCTAAATCTCCAAAAAGATCACTGAGTCTACGTGCAACCTGTCAAGTCACAACACCAGCTATGCGGAAATATATTGACCTTCAGATGAATGGTCATGATACTCGTCTGCAGCTAGATACTGCCTCTGATATTACTGTTATATCAGAGAAACTTTGGAATTATATTGGCAGACCACCTATCACCAATACTTCCCAGTCTCTTCTCAGCGCCTGTGGTGGGCGGCTCAAACTAATTGGTGAACTCAAATGTTCTGTTTCCTTCCGCAATACCAAATTCACAGGAATTTGTTACGTCACGAAGAATGATTTAAATGTTTTGGGACTTGATTGGTTCGATCGTTTGCATCTGGCTGATGTCCCACTAAATTCTCTACGCAATACAGTGAAGAAGCATAAAATGCTAGACAATTCCGGACGGAGCCGAAGCCGCAAACCCAACAATCAGACGAAACGACAGGCGTCAACAACAAGCCCAAAGGTCCCAGATAAACCCCCAGGTAAACATCCTACTAATCATTCATCTTCTCAAAAGGGGAGGTGATATGTATCCACATATATATATTTATGTGTGTGTGTGCATGTTGGTCTCTCTTTCTGTTTGCTCGGTTAGTCTGTGACCACTTCACTTGTATGGACCTGTCTCCTTTAATAATGTGTATTCTCCTTATATTATATTATATATAATATGAGTGTTTGTTGACAGTCCGTTGCTTGGTGACATATATCCATATATGTTTGTTGGCATGTCTGCTATATTCGCTATGTATAATTGGATCGACACTCCATTATAATTAGCCATTCATGTTAAGACTGTCTAATGATTTTTCCCACGCTTGTCTGAATTATTTATATATATTCGCATTCACAATTTGTGTGAACTACTTTACTTTACAACTACTTTACTTACTTACCACTTTGGTGTGAGACCATTTATTTTCGTCTCCTTGTGTTTGGACAATAGAAGTATCATCGCAAACCTAGTGGTCTTCTGATTTCCGCCTTCTCGCGTCAGGACTATTAGTTTCTCGACCAGTCCATAACAATAATTCAGCGACGAGTACATAACAATTTGGCGACGGGAAAACTAGTACATAACAATTTGGCGACGGGGAAAACTACTATTAACCACACAGCAGCAACAACATAACAATTTACTATGGATCCTATTAAATTGGAATTATTGTTTGAACGACAAATGAAATTAATGGAAATGTTCGTCAACCAACAGACTGGTCCAGC
Source organism: Trichobilharzia regenti (assembly GCA_944472135.2). Classification (NCBI taxonomy): domain Eukaryota; kingdom Metazoa; phylum Platyhelminthes; class Trematoda; order Strigeidida; family Schistosomatidae; genus Trichobilharzia; species Trichobilharzia regenti. The sequence continues at coordinate 64,698,907 of OX235263.1, forward strand.
TCCACCTTCAAGCAATCCCAATCATACCATGCTACCATCTGTCGACGGAATTGTGAACAGCATTTCACAGTTCAATTATGACCCAGAGGCTAATGTCACTTTTGACACATGGTATCAACGTTATGAGGATTTATTCACTGTTGATCTCGCCTCACAAGACGATGCCTGGAAGGTGCGAGTTTTGCTACGTAAATTGGGTCCGGCAGAATATGAACGGTACTGCAACCTAATTTTACCACAGAAACCACGTGACAATTGTTTCGATGATACAATAAAGTTGCTGCGTGAACATTTCGGAGACCACTCCTCATTATTCAGTATACGTTATCGTTGCCTCAAGCTGGCAATGAATGAAAATGATGATTTTCTTACTCACGTTGGCACAGTCAACCGAGAATGTGAGAGATTTCGACTCAGGTCCTTAACAGATGATCAATTCAAAGCCTTGATTCTCATATGCAGTCTCCAATCTCCTCGTTTCACAGATATCCGAACTCGACTGCTCAATCAGCTAGAACAAAATCCCAAGTTAACATTACATGACATAGCTGATGAATATCAACGGCTGATTAATCTGCAGAAAGACACACACCTGGTCGAATCAACACCTTCGAGAAGCTCTGATATTCGTGCATTACGCAAGAGCAAAAATCTCTCATCATCTACTCCTGACCCACCTACTTCTTCTAATGTCCCGCGGAAATCTATACATACTCGTCCAACTTCTCATAATACTGCAAAGAAGACCCCTCCATCACCATGCTGGCATTGTGGCGCGTGGCACTTTGTAAAGTCTTGCCCATACAAAAATCATCGTTGCAGCAAGTGCAAAATCATCGGTCATAAAAATGGGTTTTGTCAGCCACGCCAACTCAGATATCATAATCCAGCAAAAGCTCAACAAAATGTCGGTCCTAAATCTCCAAAAAGATCACTGAGTCTACGTGCAACCTGTCAAGTCACAACACCAGCTATGCGGAAATATATTGACCTTCAGATGAATGGTCATGATACTCGTCTGCAGCTAGATACTGCCTCTGATATTACTGTTATATCAGAGAAACTTTGGAATTATATTGGCAGACCACCTATCACCAATACTTCCCAGTCTCTTCTCAGCGCCTGTGGTGGGCGGCTCAAACTAATTGGTGAACTCAAATGTTCTGTTTCCTTCCGCAATACCAAATTCACAGGAATTTGTTACGTCACGAAGAATGATTTAAATGTTTTGGGACTTGATTGGTTCGATCGTTTGCATCTGGCTGATGTCCCACTAAATTCTCTACGCAATACAGTGAAGAAGCATAAAATGCTAGACAATTCCGGACGGAGCCGAAGCCGCAAACCCAACAATCAGACGAAACGACAGGCGTCAACAACAAGCCCAAAGGTCCCAGATAAACCCCCAGGTAAACATCCTACTAATCATTCATCTTCTCAAAAGGGGAGGTGATATGTATCCACATATATATATTTATGTGTGTGTGTGCATGTTGGTCTCTCTTTCTGTTTGCTCGGTTAGTCTGTGACCACTTCACTTGTATGGACTTGTCTCCTTTAATAATGTGTATTCTCCTTATATTATATTATATATAATATGAGTGTTTGTTGACAGTCCGTTGCTTGGTGACATATATCCATATATGTTTGTTGGCATGTCTGCTATATTCGCTATGTATAATTGGATCGACACTCCATTATAATTAGCCATTCATGTTAAGACTGTCTAATGATTTTTCCCACGCTTGTCTGAATTATTTATATATATTCGCATTCACAATTTGTGTGAACTACTTTACTTTACAACTACTTTACTTACTTACCACTTTGGTGTGAGACCATTTATTTTCGTCTCCTTGTGTTTGGACAATAGAAGTATCATCGCAAACCTAGTGGTCTTCTGATTTCCGCCTTCTCGCGTCAGGACTATTAGTTTCTCGACCAGTCCATAACAATAATTCAGCGACGAGTACATAACAATTTGGCGACGGGAAAACTAGTACATAACAATTTGGCGACGGGGAAAACTACTATTAACCACACAGCAGCAACAACATAACAATTTACTATGGATCCTATTAAATTGGAATTATTGTTTGAACGACAAATGAAATTAATGGAAATGTTCGTCAACCAACAGACTGGTCCAGCTCCACCTTCAAGCAATCCCAATCATACCATGCTACCATCTGTCGACGGAATTGTGAACAGCATTTCACAGTTCAATTATGACCCAGAGGCTAATGTCACTTTTGACACATGGTATCAACGTTATGAGGATTTATTCACTGTTGATCTCGCCTCACAAGACGATGCCTGGAAGGTGCGAGTTTTGCTACGTAAATTGGGTCCGGCAGAATATGAACGGTACTGCAACCTAATTTTACCACAGAAACCACGTGACAATTGTTTCGATGATACAATAAAGTTGCTGCGTGAACATTTCGGAGACCACTCCTCATTATTCAGTATACGTTATCGTTGCCTCAAGCTGGCAATGAATGAAAATGATGATTTTCTTACTCACGTTGGCACAGTCAACCGAGAATGTGAGAGATTTCGACTCAGGTCCTTAACAGATGATCAATTCAAAGCCTTGATTCTCATATGCAGTCTCCAATCTCCTCGTTTCACAGATATCCGAACTCGACTGCTCAATCAGCTAGAACAAAATCCCAAGTTAACATTACATGACATAGCTGATGAATATCAACGGCTGATTAATCTGCAGAAAGACACACACCTGGTCGAATCAACACCTTCGAGAAGCTCTGATATTCGTGCATTACGCAAGAGCAAAAATCTCTCATCATCTACTCCTGACCCACCTACTTCTTCTAATGTCCCGCGGAAATCTATACATACTCGTCCAACTTCTCATAATACTGCAAAGAAGACCCCTCCATCACCATGCTGGCATTGTGGCGCGTGGCACTTTGTAAAGTCTTGCCCATACAAAAATCATCGTTGCAGCAAGTGCAAAATCATCGGTCATAAAAATGGGTTTTGTCAGCCACGCCAACTCAGATATCATAATCCAGCAAAAGCTCAACAAAATGTCGGTCCTAAATCTCCAAAAAGATCACTGAGTCTACGTGCAACCTGTCAAGTCACAACACCAGCTATGCGGAAATATATTGACCTTCAGATGAATGGTCATGATACTCGTCTGCAGCTAGATACTGCCTCTGATATTACTGTTATATCAGAGAAACTTTGGAATTATATTGGCAGACCACCTATCACCAATACTTCCCAGTCTCTTCTCAGCGCCTGTGGTGGGCGGCTCAAACTAATTGGTGAACTCAAATGTTCTGTTTCCTTCCGCAATACCAAATTCACAGGAATTTGTTACGTCACGAAGAATGATTTAAATGTTTTGGGACTTGATTGGTTCGATCGTTTGCATCTGGCTGATGTCCCACTAAATTCTCTACGCAATACAGTGAAGAAGCATAAAATGCTAGACAATTCCGGACGGAGCCGAAGCCGCAAACCCAACAATCAGACGAAACGACAGGCGTCAACAACAAGCCCAAAGGTCCCAGATAAACCCCCAGGTAAACATCCTACTAATCATTCATCTTCTCAAAAGGGGAGGTGATATGTATCCACATATATATATTTATGTGTGTGTGTGCATGTTGGTCTCTCTTTCTGTTTGCTCGGTTAGTCTGTGACCACTTCACTTGTATGGACTTGTCTCCTTTAATAATGTGTATTCTCCTTATATTATATTATATATAATATGAGTGTTTGTTGACAGTCCGTTGCTTGGTGACATATATCCATATATGTTTGTTGGCATGTCTGCTATATTCGCTATGTATAATTGGATCGACACTCCATTATAATTAGCCATTCATGTTAAGACTGTCTAATGATTTTTCCCACGCTTGTCTGAATTATTTATATATATTCGCATTCACAATTTGTGTGAACTACTTTACTTTACAACTACTTTACTTACTTACCACTTTGGTGTGAGACCATTTATTTTCGTCTCCTTGTGTTTGGACAATAGAAGTATCATCGCAAACCTAGTGGTCTTCTGATTTCCGCCTTCTCGCGTCAGGACTATTAGTTTCTCGACCAGTCCATAACAATAATTCAGCGACGAGTACATAACAATTTGGCGACGGGAAAACTAGTACATAACAATTTGGCGACGGGGAAAACTACTATTAACCACACAGCAGCAACAACATAACAATTTACTATGGATCCTATTAAATTGGAATTATTGTTTGAACGACAAATGAAATTAATGGAAATGTTCGTCAACCAACAGACTGGTCCAGCTCCACCTTCAAGCAATCCCAATCATACCATGCTACCATCTGTCGACGGAATTGTGAACAGCATTTCACAGTTCAATTATGACCCAGAGGCTAATGTCACTTTTGACACATGGTATCAACGTTATGAGGATTTATTCACTGTTGATCTCGCCTCACAAGACGATGCCTGGAAGGTGCGAGTTTTGCTACGTAAATTGGGTCCGGCAGAATATGAACGGTACTGCAACCTAATTTTACCACAGAAACCACGTGACAATTGTTTCGATGATACAATAAAGTTGCTGCGTGAACATTTCGGAGACCACTCCTCATTATTCAGTATACGTTATCGTTGCCTCAAGCTGGCAATGAATGAAAATGATGATTTTCTTACTCACGTTGGCACAGTCAACCGAGAATGTGAGAGATTTCGACTCAGGTCCTTAACAGATGATCAATTCAAAGCCTTGATTCTCATATGCAGTCTCCAATCTCCTCGTTTCACAGATATCCGAACTCGACTGCTCAATCAGCTAGAACAAAATCCCAAGTTAACATTACATGACATAGCTGATGAATATCAACGGCTGATTAATCTGCAGAAAGACACACACCTGGTCGAATCAACACCTTCGAGAAGCTCTGATATTCGTGCATTACGCAAGAGCAAAAATCTCTCATCATCTACTCCTGACCCACCTACTTCTTCTAATGTCCCGCGGAAATCTATACATACTCGTCCAACTTCTCATAATACTGCAAAGAAGACCCCTCCATCACCATGCTGGCATTGTGGCGCGTGGCACTTTGTAAAGTCTTGCCCATACAAAAATCATCGTTGCAGCAAGTGCAAAATCATCGGTCATAAAAATGGGTTTTGTCAGCCACGCCAACTCAGATATCATAATCCAGCAAAAGCTCAACAAAATGTCGGTCCTAAATCTCCAAAAAGATCACTGAGTCTACGTGCAACCTGTCAAGTCACAACACCAGCTATGCGGAAATATATTGACCTTCAGATGAATGGTCATGATACTCGTCTGCAGCTAGATACTGCCTCTGATATTACTGTTATATCAGAGAAACTTTGGAATTATATTGGCAGACCACCTATCACCAATACTTCCCAGTCTCTTCTCAGCGCCTGTGGTGGGCGGCTCAAACTAATTGGTGAACTCAAATGTTCTGTTTCCTTCCGCAATACCAAATTCACAGGAATTTGTTACGTCACGAAGAATGATTTAAATGTTTTGGGACTTGATTGGTTCGATCGTTTGCATCTGGCTGATGTCCCACTAAATTCTCTACGCAATACAGTCAAGAAGCATAAAATGCTAGACAATTCCGGACGGAGCCGAAGCCGCAAACCCAACAATCAGACGAAACGACAGGCGTCAACAACAAGCCCAAAGGTCCCAGATAAACCCCCAGGTAAACATCCTACTAATCATTCATCTTCTCAAAAGGGGAGGTGATATGTATCCACATATATATATTTATGTGTGTGTGTGCATGTTGGTCTCTCTTTCTGTTTGCTCGGTTAGTCTGTGACCACTTCACTTGTATGAACTTGTCTCCTTTAATAATGTGTATTCTCCTTATATTATATTATATATAATATGAGTGTTTGTTGACAGTCCGTTGCTTGGTGACATATATCCATATATGTTTGTTGGCATGTCTGCTATATTCGCTATGTATAATTGGATCGACACTCCATTATAATTAGCCATTCATGTTAAGACTGTCTAATGATTTTTCCCACGCTTGTCTGAATTATTTATATATATTCGCATTCACAATTTGTGTGAACTACTTTACTTTACAACTACTTTACTTACTTACCACTTTGGTGTGAGACCATTTATTTTCGTCTCCTTGTGTTTGGACAATAGAAGTATCATCGCAAACCTAGTGGTCTTCTGATTTCCGCCTTCTCGCGTCAGGACTATTAGTTTCTCGACCAGTCCATAACAATAATTCAGCGACGAGTACATAACAATTTGGCGACGGGAAAACTAGTACATAACAATTTGGCGACGGGGAAAACTACTATTAACCACACAGCAGCAACAACATAACAATTTACTATGGATCCTATTAAATTGGAATTATTGTTTGAACGACAAATGAAATTAATGGAAATGTTCGTCAACCAACAGACTGGTCCAGCTCCACCTTCAAGCAATCCCAATCATACCATGCTACCATCTGTCGACGGAATTGTGAACAGCATTTCACAGTTCAATTATGACCCAGAGGCTAATGTCACTTTTGACACATGGTATCAACGTTATGAGGATTTATTCACTGTTGATCTCGCCTCACAAGACGATGCCTGGAAGGTGCGAGTTTTGCTACGTAAATTGGGTCCGGCAGAATATGAACGGTACTGCAACCTAATTTTACCACAGAAACCACGTGACAATTGTTTCGATGATACAATAAAGTTGCTGCGTGAACATTTCGGAGACCACTCCTCATTATTCAGTATACGTTATCGTTGCCTCAAGCTGGCAATGAATGAAAATGATGATTTTCTTACTCACGTTGGCACAGTCAACCGAGAATGTGAGAGATTTCGACTCAGGTCCTTAACAGATGATCAATTCAAAGCCTTGATTCTCATATGCAGTCTCCAATCTCCTCGTTTCACAGATATCCGAACTCGACTGCTCAATCAGCTAGAACAAAATCCCAAGTTAACATTACATGACATAGCTGATGAATATCAACGGCTGATTAATCTGCAGAAAGACACACACCTGGTCGAATCAACACCTTCGAGAAGCTCTGATATTCGTGCATTACGAAAGAGCAAAAATCTCTCATCATCTACTCCTGACCCACCTACTTCTTCTAATGTCCCGCGGAAATCTATACATACTCGTCCAACTTCTCATAATACTGCAAAGAAGACCCCTCCATCACCATGCTGGCATTGTGGCGCGTGGCACTTTGTAAAGTCTTGCCCATACAAAAATCATCGTTGCAGCAAGTGCAAAATCATCGGTCATAAAAATGGGTTTTGTCAGCCACGCCAACTCAGATATCATAATCCAGCAAAAGCTCAACAAAATGTCGGTCCTAAATCTCCAAAAAGATCACTGAGTCTACGTGCAACCTGTCAAGTCACAACACCAGCTATGCGGAAATATATTGACCTTCAGATGAATGGTCATGATACTCGTCTGCAGCTAGATACTGCCTCTGATATTACTGTTATATCAGAGAAACTTTGGAATTATATTGGCAGACCACCTATCACCAATACTTCCCAGTCTCTTCTCAGCGCCTGTGGTGGGCGGCTCAAACTAATTGGTGAACTCAAATGTTCTGTTTCCTTCCGCAATACCAAATTCACAGGAATTTGTTACGTCACGAAGAATGATTTAAATGTTTTGGGACTTGATTGGTTCGATCGTTTGCATCTGGCTGATGTCCCACTAAATTCTCTACGCAATACAGTCAAGAAGCATAAAATGCTAGACAATTCCGGACGGAGCCGAAGCCGCAAACCCAACAATCAGACGAAACGACAGGCGTCAACAACAAGCCCAAAGGTCCCAGATAAACCCCCAGGTAAACATCCTACTAATCATTCATCTTCTCAAAAGGGGAGGTGATATGTATCCACATATATATATTTATGTGTGTGTGTGCATGTTGGTCTCTCTTTCTGTTTGCTCGGTTAGTCTGTGACCACTTCACTTGTATGAACCTGTCTCCTTTAATAATGTGTATTCTCCTTATATTATATTATATATAATATGAGTGTTTGTTGACAGTCCGTTGCTTGGTGACATATATCCATATATGTTTGTTGGCATGTCTGCTATATTCGCTATGTATAATTGGATCGACACTCCATTATAATTAGCCATTCATGTTAAGACTGTCTAATGATTTTTCCCACGCTTGTCTGAATTATTTATATATATTCGCATTCACAATTTGTGTGAACTACTTTACTTTACAACTACTTTACTTACTTACCACTTTGGTGTGAGACCATTTATTTTCGTCTCCTTGTGTTTGGACAATAGAAGTATCATCGCAAACCTAGTGGTCTTCTGATTTCCGCCTTCTCGCGTCAGGACTATTAGTTTCTCGACCAGTCCATAACAATAATTCAGCGACGAGTACATAACAATTTGGCGACGGGAAAACTAGTACATAACAATTTGGCGACGGGGAAAACTACTATTAACCACACAGCAGCAACAACATAACAATTTACTATGGATCCTATTAAATTGGAATTATTGTTTGAACGACAAATGAAATTAATGGAAATGTTCGTCAACCAACAGACTGGTCCAGCTCCACCTTCAAGCAATCCCAATCATACCATGCTACCATCTGTCGACGGAATTGTGAACAGCATTTCACAGTTCAATTATGACCCAGAGGCTAATGTCACTTTTGACACATGGTATCAACGTTATGAGGATTTATTCACTGTTGATCTCGCCTCACAAGACGATGCCTGGAAGGTGCGAGTTTTGCTACGTAAATTGGGTCCGGCAGAATATGAACGGTACTGCAACCTAATTTTACCACAGAAACCACGTGACAATTGTTTCGATGATACAATAAAGTTGCTGCGTGAACATTTCGGAGACCACTCCTCATTATTCAGTATACGTTATCGTTGCCTCAAGCTGGCAATGAATGAAAATGATGATTTTCTTACTCACGTTGGCACAGTCAACCGAGAATGTGAGAGATTTCGACTCAGGTCCTTAACAGATGATCAATTCAAAGCCTTGATTCTCATATGCAGTCTCCAATCTCCTCGTTTCACAGATATCCGAACTCGACTGCTCAATCAGCTAGAACAAAATCCCAAGTTAACATTACATGACATAGCTGATGAATATCAACGGCTGATTAATCTGCAGAAAGACACACACCTGGTCGAATCAACACCTTCGAGAAGCTCTGATATTCGTGCATTACGAAAGAGCAAAAATCTCTCATCATCTACTCCTGACCCACCTACTTCTTCTAATGTCCCGCGGAAATCTATACATACTCGTCCAACTTCTCATAATACTGCAAAGAAGACCCCTCCATCACCATGCTGGCATTGTGGCGCGTGGCACTTTGTAAAGTCTTGCCCATACAAAAATCATCGTTGCAGCAAGTGCAAAATCATCGGTCATAAAAATGGGTTTTGTCAGCCACGCCAACTCAGATATCATAATCCAGCAAAAGCTCAACAAAATGTCGGTCCTAAATCTCCAAAAAGATCACTGAGTCTACGTGCAACCTGTCAAGTCACAACACCAGCTATGCGGAAATATATTGACCTTCAGATGAATGGTCATGATACTCGTCTGCAGCTAGATACTGCCTCTGATATTACTGTTATATCAGAGAAACTTTGGAATTATATTGGCAGACCACCTATCACCAATACTTCCCAGTCTCTTCTCAGCGCCTGTGGTGGGCGGCTCAAACTAATTGGTGAACTCAAATGTTCTGTTTCCTTCCGCAATACCAAATTCACAGGAATTTGTTACGTCACGAAGAATGATTTAAATGTTTTGGGACTTGATTGGTTCGATCGTTTGCATCTGGCTGATGTCCCACTAAATTCTCTACGCAATACAGTCAAGAAGCATAAAATGCTAGACAATTCCGGACGGAGCCGAAGCCGCAAACCCAACAATCAGACGAAACGACAGGCGTCAACAACAAGCCCAAAGGTCCCAGATAAACCCCCAGGTAAACATCCTACTAATCATTCATCTTCTCAAAAGGGGAGGTGATATGTATCCACATATATATATTTATGTGTGTGTGTGCATGTTGGTCTCTCTTTCTGTTTGCTCGGTTAGTCTGTGACCACTTCACTTGTATGAACCTGTCTCCTTTAATAATGTATATTCTCCTTATATTATATTATATATAATATGAGTGTTTGTTGACAGTCCGTTGCTTGGTGACATATATCCATATATGTTTGTTGGCATGTCTGCTATATTCGCTATGTATAATTGGATCGACACTCCATTATAATTAGCCATTCATGTTAAGACTGTCTAATGATTTTTCCCACGCTTGTCTGAATTATTTATATATATTCGCATTCACAATTTGTGTGAACTACTTTACTTTACAACTACTTTACTTACTTACCACTTTGGTGTGAGACCATTTATTTTCGTCTCCTTGTGTTTGGACAATAGAAGTATCATCGCAAACCTAGTGGTCTTCTGATTTCCGCCTTCTCGCGTCAGGACTATTAGTTTCTCGACCAGTCCATAACAATAATTCAGCGACGAGTACATAACAATTTGGCGACGGGAAAACTAGTACATAACAATTTGGCGACGGGGAAAACTACTATTAACCACACAGCAGCAACAACATAACAATTTACTATGGATCCTATTAAATTGGAATTATTGTTTGAACGACAAATGAAATTAATGGAAATGTTCGTCAACCAACAGACTGGTCCAGCTCCACCTTCAAGCAATCCCAATCATACCATGCTACCATCTGTCGACGGAATTGTGAACAGCATTTCACAGTTCAATTATGACCCAGAGGCTAATGTCACTTTTGACACATGGTATCAACGTTATGAGGATTTATTCACTGTTGATCTCGCCTCACAAGACGATGCCTGGAAGGTGCGAGTTTTGCTACGTAAATTGGGTCCGGCAGAATATGAACGGTACTGCAACCTAATTTTACCACAGAAACCACGTGACAATTGTTTCGATGATACAATAAAGTTGCTGCGTGAACATTTTGGAGACCACTCCTCATTATTCAGCATACGTTATCGTTGCCTCAAGCTGGCAATGAATGAAAATGATGATTTTCTTACTCACGTTGGCACAGTCAACCGAGAATGTGAGAGATTTCGACTCAGGTCCTTAACAGATGATCAATTCAAAGCCTTGATTCTCATATGCAGTCTCCAATCTCCTCGTTTCACAGATATCCGAACTCGACTGCTCAATCAGCTAGAACAAAATCCCAAGTTAACATTACATGACATAGCTGATGAATATCAACGGCTGATTAATCTGCAGAAAGACACACACCTGGTCGAATCAACACCTTCGAGAAGCTCTGATATTCGTGCATTACGCAAGAGCAAAAATCTCTCATCATCTACTCCTGACCCACCTACTTCTTCTAATGTCCCGCGGAAATCTATACATACTCGTCCAACTTCTCATAATACTGCAAAGAAGACCCCTCCATCACCATGCTGGCATTGTGGCGCGTGGCACTTTGTAAAGTCTTGCCCATACAAAAATCATCGTTGCAGCAAGTGCAAAATCATCGGTCATAAAAATGGGTTTTGTCAGCCACGCCAACTCAGATGTCATAATCCAGCGAAAACTCAACAAAATGTCGGTCCTAAATCTCCAAAAAGATCACTGAGTCTACGTGCAACCTGTCAAGTCACAACACCAGCTATGCGGAAATATATTGACCTTCAGATGAATGGTCATGATACTCGTCTGCAGCTAGATACTGCCTCTGATATTACTGTTATATCAGAGAAACTTTGGAATTATATTGGCAGACCACCTATCACCAATACTTCCCAGTCTCTTCTCAGCGCCTGTGGTGGGCGGCTCAAACTAATTGGTGAACTCAAATGTTCTGTTTCCTTCCGCAATACCAAATTCACAGGAATTTGTTACGTCACGAAGAATGATTTAAATGTTTTGGGACTTGATTGGTTCGATCGTTTGCATCTGGCTGATGTCCCACTAAATTCTCTACGCAATGCAGTCAAGAAGCATAAAATGCTAGACGATTCCGGACGGAGCCGAAGCCGCAAACCCAACAAACAGACGAAACGACAGGCGTCAACAACAAGCCCAAAGGTCCCAGATAAACCCCCAGGTAAACATCCTACTAATCATTCATCTTCTCAAAAGGGGAGGTGATATGTATCCACATATATATATTTATGTGTGTGTGTGCATGTTGGTCTTTCTTTCTATTTGCTCGGTTAGTCTGTGACCACTTCACTTGTATGAACCTGTCTCCTTTAACAATGTATATTCCCCTTATATTATATTATATATAATATGAGTGTTTGTTGACAGTCCGTTGCTTGGTGACATATATCCATATATGTTTGTTGGCATGTCTGCTATATTCGCTATGTATAATTGGATCGACACTCCATTATAATTAGCCATTCATGTTAAGACTGCCTAATGATTTTTCCCACGCTTGTCTGAATTATTTATATATATTCGCATTCACAATTTGTGTGAACTACTTTACTTTACAACTACTTTACTTACTTACCACTTTGGTGTGAGACCATTTATTTTCGTCTCTTTGTGTTTGGACAATAGAAGTATCATCGCAAACCTAGTGGTCTTCTGATTTCCGCCTTCTCGCGTCAGGACTATTAGTTTCTCGACCAGTCCATAACAATAATTTAGCGACTAGTACATAACAGATAGCCACCAAGATTCAGTGAAAAAATATCAAACCAAGAATTTAGAGAAATGAAACTTGACTTGCGCCGAAAAAGATACTCTACATGAACTTGAACTTCAAGGGACGTTTAGCGAGTGATATTCTCAAGAGAAGGATCACATCATCTCTGAGAAGAACATTCTTTGCAGCAACGCTAAGAATAGTGTTCTCCAGTGGCCCACTGATCTGCAGAAGCCATAAGGACAAGATCCCGCATCTGACCACATCTATGTGCATATATCAGTTCACCTGCTGCTGCGGAGCCAGGTACATCGGTCGTTCGACGCGCACACTGTCCAAGAGGACTCAAAAACACTATCCAGCGTGGTTGCGATAAGGCGATAGTGATGATATAAGGAGTGCGATAATTGAACACCCGGTTAGAACTGATCATCCTATCTCAACAAACGCCTCCTTCGAAGTAATATACTGAGTCAAGGATAACCTACCAAAGGCAATACAGTTTCGTCTGCTTTGAATCGTTAAAGCTCTAGCCATTCACATAGAAAAAGCGGAGCTGTGCATACAAAAGAGAATTACTCAACCACTTCTACTGTCATGATAACAACTTTGTTGATTTTCGGTGACTTAATTTTTTTTTGTTTGCCTGTTCTTTAATTGCTTATAATTCTTGTATTCATTTAGAACTCTTACATAATTTCGTATTCTCTACATTGTTCCTATGTGTGTATCCTGAGTACAACTCAATCATCAAACTATTCGTATTATTGCATAACTTCTATTTTAACGACTCTTTGTGACAACTTATCACCTTTGTTACTACACTTGTTTCACTAACACCCAATTTTCTTGACCGTTTTTTGTAATATACAACTCTACCCAAAACTTACTAATTTTCACCTGTATTTTTCTTTGACAAACTTAATGTACACATGCAAACAAAATGACTCATATATATATATATATATATATATATATATATATATATGCTATTGTACAGCTAAGAAAATGAATTCGACGCCGAAAAGAGACTCTTCGCTGAACTACGTGTTTTATTTTCATTAATAATATAATAATAAGATAGTTGGTTGGTAATCATCAGAAAGCCTTGGAACTTAAGTTTCGTGCTTGTTGGCAAGGCAAATCTGCAATCTTGAAGGAACTAATAACAACACTTCAAAGTGTACCGTGTTAGCGAGCCACCTGGTGGCATGGTGACCATATTGCAAAAATTGATTGATAGAATTCAGTCTACACCAAACAATGGACTGGACGCATGACACTAGACACTGACTACCCAGTGTCTAATCTGAGGATAATCAGTTCAGTTTAATAAGAGAATCTAGTATCATCATTAGGGTGAATATTTTACTGGTATAAAGCCACTCAAAAACTACGTTTACTTTGAACGGCATAGTCAATAATGACACCATTATTCTACAGTGGTTGTGATAATACTACCAGACTACTGGAAACCTAGTGGATGAAGTCAGAAGCATTTATGCACGACTCATCAGATGAATATCTAGTCATTTAAATAATGAGTCATCATAATTCCATGCAGTGGTCATAATTCTTTTACTAGTATAATAAAAAACGCTTTATTTTGCAGTTTTGATAAAGAAATTCTGTTGGAATTCTCTATAAGTATAAAATATCTTTGAGAAAGTTTGTCAATAAATTTTTGAATTTATTTAAAGTCATTATTTTTTTAAAGTATTGTTTTTGTAGGGATTTTTGTTTGATTGCATAGAGGATTTCATCATGAGCTGACTGACATCAGTTAGGGAACCACTGGAAAACATACAGGGAGTACTGGACAGCTGTTTCATCCTAGTTTGGTAATCAACGGCAGTACGCACCCACTGCCAAGGTTTAAACCCAGGACCTTTCGGTTACAAGGCACGCTGGCTAGTATACTATTCAGCCACTGGGACCCGATATCAATCCGTGATCAACTTGTAAAAACAAAACTAACCCTTACAAACCAAATATAGAGAACTTCTAATTTCTTCTTTTTTTTTCGTTGTACCCTTTGGAAAATGAGGTTACTTATGACGATATACTGTTGTACTGCATTCACCACAGAGTCACCATTTCTAACACTTATTGGTCAATTTCAATTAGTCAGAGCGCTTGACGATGATAATAAAAACAACGAAAGAGCCTCAAAAAATAAATAAATAAGATGGACTTACACGCAATGTGAATAAAGCATTCGGATTCTTTTCAACAGCATATATACGAACTTTACATTGAGCTTTTTCAGCTGCATTGATAGTTGCATTGACAAGTGGACCACGACCAGCGCCTAATACCATTACAACTTGACGGGTGGAAGATGAATTGTTAATATCATTGGTATGAAGTTTATTGACTTCAGGGCGTGATTGTTCTTGAACTCCATTCAGTTGACATTTAGATGATCGATCACAAAGGGCTTTATAAATTGCCTGTATCAATTAGAAAAGGTGTGTTCATAGTATAGATTGACAGGAGAAATGGCAATTAAAGAGATACATGTGGCTTAGACATTCAGTTTTCAACCAACAGGTTACGAGTTCGAGTCCGACGCCTACTATTTCAGCTTGGGTTACTGGATAGATTCATTAGCCTTCACACGCACACAATAAGTCTGATTCACGGCCTGGTACTTGTAAAATATGTCCAGAGTAACTGTCTTATAACGACATGGGCTAATAAAGTTGCGTTCAATAGGATGTCACAGTAAAAATATGACACGGTGCAGTTATTTATTTTTAACTTTCGTTTATAGTTACCCAGCTACCCACAAAAAATTAACCACTTGATGGGAGATGAGTCACACTTATTACATGATGGCTAGTTATGCTACCCAGTTGTCTAGAGTGAAGCAGGTGGGACGAGATTCGAACCCGGGGTTGATTGCCTGGACATCGAGTATGTAAGTCAAACGGTCAAATTTCCAATAAAACAGTACTCTGGAGGATGAAATCTTCCTAACTCTCACCTATCTTAGATGTAAGATGATGATGACATAAAGACTTTAAATGCTCAAGTCAATTAATTTAATTTGACGGTTAGCAGCACATTAATTGTCTGGACGGGGAGGAGGGAATGTGGATATTATGAATAAAACTTTGACGGTTACTGGGCTATCCAAACCATATATGAGAGGGACGGAAAATTATAACACACCGAAAGGTAATTTTTTTATTCCTTTGTGTTCCGAGTGGAACAAAGGGCTTCAAGCTTGAGCTGTGAAGTTTCAGTAGGAATGCTGGGCTGCTAACCTCCCACCCAATCCCACTCCTCTTTATCAGGCTTACTACCGGACTAAGTGAGGTTTAGGATTGTGGTGGTCGGGAATCGAGCCTCCGACGATGTACGTCGTTGGAAAACATCCTATCATTGAATCACTGACTCACACCGGCAACATGCCTAATTGATACGTGTTACAGCCCTATGTTCCACTAGGAACCCAAGGGAACATGATAATATAATAATACAGTGTTCGAGCCCGTGACCTACTGTTAAGTAGACGAGAGTCTAGACCACAACCAGTGATTACTCACTATGAATCATACAGTCTTGTGGAGCATCATTAGTAAGCTCAGATATTATCGTGTGGTTTAGTCTTGGATTTTAGCACCGATCCATGTCTGAGATATTCTTTGCTTGTTTGAGTGCAGTGAGACCAGCAAGTTCACGTCCATATTTAACTCAAAAATCATCAGATAAAATGATTTCTAATACTTACATCTTCATATGCTTGGTATTTAAATGGATCCATTTCAAATATAGAGTAGGTTGTTGATGACAAATTATCACGAAGAGGTTGCAAAGGTTCCTATTAATAAGGAGATATACATGTGATAAAATGAATCATTAGCTTTCTAATACAATCAAACAGTAGTCAGTGTAGTGCAGATAAACACAGCGTAGCTAACAAATACAAAACGATACACATAAAAAAACTTTGTAATAATCACACCAAAGTGGGGTGAACTCCACAGGAATGAAATAAAGATAACGAAATCACTTATGGAAGTGGGTGATAGATCAGGAAAGCTTCGTTTACTTATAGAAGTGTATGTGCGATTATTACTTCCTGGCTGGCCACACACTTTGAGAGTTGATTCCTTCTTGGGGCGCCTGAAACAAAAGAAGCATTAGTATGTTGCGTGACCAAAAAGCCCAGGAGGCAAGTGTTTGCGGTCGGTCACATACAGCCTATCTGAATTGAGTTTTTAGAGTTATGTCCATATTAAGACCTAAGTGCTGTTTACGGACCATCACAAGGTAGCTCGGGATGTATAATTTTCGGGGTCGACCTTTTTTAACGCCACGTTCTGCCACGGACCAGAGAGGCAGAATACGTGGTAGACTGGCCATCCGAGGGAAACACGTTGTCGCCGTTACACTTCTATTTGCTGGCAGTACGACTTCACCAAAAGACCCCAACATAGTGTAAGCCACATAAAGTATAATGGTGACCACCTGGTTTAAACGCTATTCAAACGACCTCTTCAGGGACATTAGACTTCCACCCATTGTCTGTCTGTCTGTTTTCGACATAGAACTTTGCACCGATGTGCGGCAGTTCATGTCACCACTCCATGTAGCACACAAAGCAAGAGAAGAAAGTAGAAGAAATGCATATTAGAGACAGTAAACAGAGGTGTGAGACAAAGGAATAGTAGTAACGAAGAACGATATAGTTTCATTTGAAATCATAAGTCACAAGGTGTGTATGCATCTGCGTTAGCCTTTGAGAAGGATTTTGAGCCGTATCACCAATTGTTTCTAACCATTGGTTTTTACCGTCCCGAGGACCCCAACCAGGAAGTAAACACCTTCCTACGTGGCTTAGACTAACTGTTGTAGATTTCATTGACTGATGCCAAGTTTTTGTTTGACCTCCGCTAGCTTTATTCCAGCCTGACCCTATATCCGCTAACATTGCTCGTCGAGGGAGGCGATGGCTTGGCATACGTAACACATGTCCTAACCATCTCAGTCTTTGTAGCTTCACGACTTCGTCGATTGATTTCCCCTGTTTACCTAGAACTCGACGCCTGACCTCAGTATTGCTCACCTTATTATGCCACTTCACATGGGAGATAGAGCGCAGGCACCTATGATCAAACATAGCTAGTCTTTCCATTCACCCCACTCTCAATGGCCATGTCACGCTCACAGCCATAAAGGAGGACGGAGCGGACTTCTGAGCAGTACACTCGATAGCCGGATATCACGTCTACGCCAGAGACGGCGTAAACTGGCATATGCGAAACTAGCTCTCTGTATCCGTGGTGAGATTTCGTCAGAGATCAACCCGTTGGCACTGGCTGATGGTACTTCCCAAATAAGAGAAGCGGTCAACGTGCTCTACCACTTCACTTCCGATTTTTAAACTAAGAGTCGCTGTAGTCCAGTCCTGTACCATCATCTTGCATTTGGCGGGAGCGAATCGCATGCCAAACATTCGTAGATTGCAGCTCAAGGTGTACGCCGTTAGGTCATTAGGACATGCAAGTCCGGCCACCACGTCAAGGTATCACCTATCGATCGGGCACATCACTTATATTTGTTAATGAAGGATACTTCAAATATTTCACGGAGAAAGTTAATTGGACTCTATAATTACCATGAAACTAATGACGAAGTGGCTAAGACTTTGGCTTTGAACTGTAGATGTTCGTGGTTTCCAAGATGACAATAAACACGGAACACCTCTGCACTATTATAAATGTTAATCAGTAGTAGTTTTATACGCAAACGCAAAACGAATGAAAATTTAATAACTCTTACTTGCAATTGATCTTCTAATCCTTTTGATTGTTCTTCATATAGGTCAGGAGCATCTTGAGACTTCCAAAGCCATGAAATATACTGTTGATAAGCTACATAACCTTTATCATTTCGACAAGCACCAGTCAGCATAACTTGTATATTAAGCTGTAAAATCGATAATTAACATGTATATTAAAAGATAAACTAGTGACTTAAGCAAAAGTGACGACAGCACTATAGGTGTGTGTGTGCGCATGTATGTGACGAAAAAAAAGTGAAGTGAAATAATAATCGTAAAATTAAAGCTATTTTTCTTAAAAAGTAACTAACTAATGAAATCGATTAGGATAACTTGCTTCTTTTTTAGTAGAAAGCCTGAGTTGGGCACTGAGTTCAACGTAAGAAAGGAAAAAGATAAGTTATCAGGTTAAATTTAACGTCTTAATTGAATGTGAGATAACGAATCTTTTTACGTCTGTCTGTCTGCCTGGATTCAACATAGAACTTAGCACCGAAGTGCAGCAGTTCGGGTTGCCGCGTTCCAAATAGCACACAGAGGTAGACAAGAAGATGAGTGAAGAGAATCAACAGAGTTTGACAAGTATAAGAGTGAAACAGAATGGGTAATGGTAGAAAGGAATATGAAAGATTACAGAGACTGAATACATCTGCGCCATTGACAACGATTTTGAGCCATGTCACCTATTGTCTCCAGCCATTGATTCCTAGAGTCCCGAGGGCCCCAACCCGGAAGTCTGCATCTCCCTACCTGACTCAGTTTAACTGTCAAGGATTTCATGGATTGATGAGGCCATGTTTTTGTTTGGCCACCACTTGCTCTTTTCCAACCTGCACCTATATCAGCTAGCAATGCCCGTCGGGGGAGGCGGTGGTTAGGCATGCGCAGCACGTGACCTAGCCATCTTAGTCTATGTAACTTTATAGCCTCGTCGATTGATTTTCCCTCTTTGCCCAACACTCTACGCCTAACGTCAACATTACTTACCTTGTGAAACCACCTAACGTGAGACAGAGATCGCAGACATCTATGATCGAAAGCAGTCAACCTTTTCATGTCTTCAACGCGTATTGGCCATGTTTCAGAGCCATAGAGAAGGACGGAGCGAACTGATGAGCAGTACACACGTCCCTTGGTTGATAACCGGATGTCACGCCTACGCCAGAGATGGTGTAAGTCAGCGAAAGCAGCTCGAGCTTTTCGGATCCGTGCTGAGATTTCATCGCCAATCAGTCCGTTGGTGCTAATACAACTTCCCAAATAGGTGAAGTGGTCAACATGTTCTATCACTTCACTCCCTATCACTAAGTTAGGAGTTGACGTGGTCCAGTCCTGTAGCAGCATCTTACATTTTGTAGGGGCGAATCGCATGCCAAACATACGAAGATTGCTGCTCAAGGTGTTCAGAAGACTCTGCATTTTGTCAGCATCCTCCCCTAACAGGACTATGTCATCTGCATATTCTAAGTCCATAAGACTATTCCCTGGTAACAAGTCGATTCCTAAGTCATTACGTTCAGTTAAGGATACTTCCATCAGCATATCTATGATGAAGTTAAACAGAAATGGGGAAAGTGGACATCCCTGTCGGACACCACTGGTTGTTACCAATTCAGATGACAATTCCCCATAAGCCCTTACACGACTACGTGAGTTTGAATAGAGTGCCTTGATTAGTGCAATGTACTTTCTTGGCACTCCCTTCACAGTCAGACATTGCCATAGTACCTTTCGATCCACGGAGTCGAAGGCCGCCTTCAAGTCAAGAAATATGACAATTGTTGGACGCCGAAAAGTGTGTCTATGTTCTAGAATCTGTCGAAGAGTGAAGATATGATCTATGCACCCTCTACCTGGTCTAAAGCCTGCTTGATTTTCCCTTGTCTGTTCCTCCCGAGTTCTGCTTAGTCTATGCATGATTACTGAGCCTAGGATTTTAGAGACTATGTTCGTTAGGCTGATCCCCCTATGATTATCACACGAGGACTTGTTTCCCTTCTTGAATATCGGTATAATAAGTGACTTACCCCAGTCTGATGGCACTGTCTCTGATTCCCAGACTTTGCCTAGTACCTCAGTTAATCTACAAACTAGTATGTCACCCCCATATTTAAACACCTCCGGAATAATTCCGTCGGGTCCTGCCGCTTTGCCTCGTTTCAAATTACTGATAGCTTTTGTGACCTCACTTACAGACGGCGGACCAGTGTCTATATCCCATTCGGGTGTGTGCTGGATGTTGGGGAGGTTCAGTGTGGCTGTAGGCAAGTTAAATTGTCCTCAAAGTGTTCTTTCCAGCGTTCAAGGCGTCTATCCTGAGAGCTAATTAAGGAGCCATTTTTCTCAGAAATAGTCTCACTTATGATTTGCCTTCTCCCACCCGTTTCCCTGATGAGTCTAAAGAGTTGCCTAGTGTTGCCTATCGCCGATGCTTTTTCCATCTCTTTTGCCTTTGTCAGCCACCACTGTTCACGGTCCTTGCGGAGACTTTTAGTAAGTTTCCTTTTGTGCAGCTTTCGCTCCTCATTGAATTCGGAGCTCGCCGGAATAAGTCTTCTAGCATCTATCAGTTCGGATGAGGCAGTCGAAATCCAGTGGTTTTTACTCACCTTTGGATTTACCTTATTCACAGCTTTTACAGCTGTATCTATGGCTGACTGAATATTCTTCCAGGCTTCTCCAGGGTGAGCACAGCTGTCGAACTCAGATATGCGTTTAGCTAGTTCTTCCTCAAATAGGGATTTAGTTTCCTGATCGAGCTGGGGACGTGATGGTTTTACCGCCAGCTGTTTCCTACGTCCGTTCAGTCGTAAGCACACACGAGCCCGGACCAGTGCGTGATCGGTATCTACACACGTGTTCCAGAAGGAGCGACAATCTCCTACCGACCCACGCCAACGATAGCTTATTGCTATGTGGTCTATTTGTGTCCAGCGTTGGTTTGATGATGGGGGTCGCCAGGTTAAACAGTGTCTCTCCTTGTGTTTAAAGTTAGTGCTTACAAGAAACAAATGATTATCAGAACAGAACTGTAGGAGACGGTCACCGTTGTCGGTTCGCTGGCACGGAACTCCATAGGTGCCACCGACATCCTTCTCAGATTGACACAATTTCCCTACTTGAGCATTAAAGTCACCAGCTAGAACGACTATATCTGAGCGTTTAGCCTTTCGCACCAAACTAGACAGCTTTTGGTAGAACTCATCCTTCGTTTCATCCGAACTGCAGTCAGTGGGGGCGTAGGCGGAGATTACGAAAAGGCATCGGCGAGTAGTGCAGTCCTTTCTCCTTCTTACTGATCCGTTCAGACGGACAGCACACATTCGGCTATCTACCGGGATCCAGTCAAGTAATGTCTTTTCTGCCCTAGTACTCAAAGCTATCCCTACGCCAGCTAATCCTCGTGAACTGGCTGTGGCATCTCCTGACACCCTCAAGGTGAATTTTGAAGATTCATCCTGTTGGCCAGGTGGGGTTAGGTGAATAACCACACTTGGGTCTTGTATGCGTGTTTCTGAAACACAACATACATCAATGGCTCGGATGCCAGGGTCTTAGCTAGTGATGCTTGTTGTCCTTTTTGGCAAAGTGTCCTAACATTAAATGCTCCTATATGAAATTGGTGGCGTGGCTTTCTGACTGTCTGTTTTCGACATAGGACTTTGCACAAATGTGCGGCAGTTCAAGTCGCCTGGTGGCTTCAAGTGGCATGGCTTTAGGAGACTACCGGTGGTTTTTTGGCTTCCGTCGTTTTTAGTGGACATAGAGTGAAGAGGGAGTGAGGAGCCATCAAGTAGGGTAATTGTATCAGTGGGAGGAAGGCAAGGCAATGGAGATGAAGATGAAGGATATATAAAGTTCAGAAATACGTCAACAAACGGGTAAGTCATTGATTATTGAGTTGAAGAGTAAACAAGAAAATAAAATGAAAGATAGAATGATTTTGAATGAGTGGTCAAAAAAAAACATCAGTTGATGTTAATACCTATATACATGCATATTACTCAGCAATTTCATGCATATGTCTTATTTCCCACAAATTGGAAGATATGCAAGTGAAAAGTAGCAACAAGTTGGCAGAAGCATCCACAGAAGATAGGACTTCAGGTGAACATAGAGAAAAGAGAAGTGATGAAGATTCCTGGTCAATAGCAACAGCAACAACAGACAACAATCAGCATAAGTTAGAGAAATCTGAAAGAAGCAACCTCCCTTACCTACCTACCTGGGAAGCATAGTTTCAACTACAGACAGACGGAACTGATGAGGTTGCCGGGAAAGCAAGGCAAGCTTTCGTTACTCTCAAGTCTGTGAGGAAATCAACAGCACTCAGCATGAAAAACAAGATCCGGATTTTCAATTCCATTGCGAAGTCAAAGCTACTATGCAGATCAGGGACTTGTAGTCGCGTCACGAAGGCCACTTCGAACAAACTACATACATTCATCAACAGCTGTCTTCGCTCATTACTACTCAAGATCAGATGGCCGGCCAGAAAAGATCAGCAACAGGGATCTCTGGGAGCGAACCAACCGGGAACCAACTGTGCAACAAATATGCAGGAAGAAATGGAGGTGCATTGGCCATACTCTGAGAAAACCATCTAGTGACATCACATGTCACGTTCTCTCTCAAGTGGAACCCGAATGGTAAGCGGCAAGTTGATCGAAAGTGCGAGGGTGACATGGAGATCATACGAAGAGGAGATGAAAGCACGTTGGCAGACGTGGAGCCAGGTGAAAACGTTCACAGAGAACCGAACGCAATGGAGACGTGAGGCTGAAGCCCTATGTTCCTCTAGGAACTAAAGGAGACAATAATAATAAATAATTCTAATTAGTGTGTGCCAACTGATTCCCTCATTCAACTGGGTATCTGCACTTTACATTAGGAAAAAAATGCTCCTAATAACTGACACGTGTTACCTTTGGTGAACTCTTTTTGGTTAGGTAGATAGCTGAACGCCTACTACAGTTTTGACGTGTATGTGCAGACTTTCATCTATTCGGCACACATGATATGAGGTAATTATTAATAGTATATTATTGATTTAGTGATAAGAAACGAGGTACATGAGTGAAAAATACGAGGTTGTATATCACTAGTTACATAGAGGGTATAAATAGTTTCTAGGCTCTGACTTCCTATCAATTATACGCTTTTCGACTGCATTACTTTAGATTTTAGAAATTAATGATTGGAGAATTTAGACTACATAGTATAAATCTCATCGTATAAACCTTAAAATAAAATATATATAGTATTAAGCTTGCTGTATGCAGTAAAATTATTTATTTTCTCGTTTTGCTTACATTTACAAAGGTGCAACACGTTTTACATGTTTGTGTCGATTAATGCTAGTTGTGTCTTTGATAATACAAATTAAAGGAATACAACATGAACCCTTTAAAATAATGCTCACTTGAAATTCCTTTTAACTCTTTTACTCAGAAAAAGAGGTTATTGATTTATTACCCATAGTTGTATGTGCATATCTATCTCAACACAATATAGTAATTATCTTGACAGAATGACTTATCGCGCTCCTGTAAACTTAGAATTCACAGGTGTTTTGAAGGGTTTGTAATTTTAAGTGATGCTTTCTTGAAGACAAGAAAAAACTTCCTAGGGGATTTTTTTTTAACAAGATAGAATGTTTCCTATTTTGTGACGGGTGTCTAACTGATTAAAATCGCAGAGAATGTAACTGGTACATTGTCTGTCTTAAATTTCGAAAAAAACAAAATATTGTATGACCATTTTGAAATCTATTGCAATGCCAAATTGGTTGTCTTTTGAGTTGGCAAAACAAACAATCATAAAACGTTAAAGTCTGCGAAGTTTAGACAGGAATTCAACTGTAATCATTTAAAACAAGGTACAGAGCTTGTCAAAATAAGACAAGTATTCAAACTAATGCTTACCTTGAAAAATCGGTGAATGACACGCTGATGACTTTTTGGTAATACTGGATAACCTTTCGCATTTGTTAAAAACAGATCTGTGTGAACCAACAAACACACTATAGGTTCGCTGAACCATCTTGAAATTACTAATTCATCTGGCAAGTCCTTCGGTAATTCAAGGACAACGCCAAGAGCATCTGTGATATCAGCCGTCAAAGTAGATAAATTGAACCACCAGTGCCAAGGAGAAAGAGATAGTTTGTCTTCTGTGATTAATTCACCATTTCTATTATCATCTATCAGAATAAACAAGATTTGAAAATGCAACGGTAAGAAAGACCAATGTGACGTCTTGAAAATACATGGTATGTTTCAAAAATGAGAGATCTACAAGTACGTATATTGACAGATAAAAGAATACCATGTACGAATTCATAAGTTCTGATTTAAAAATTCTGTTTTATAAAGCCACTACAGTTCCACTGAAAATTGTTGCATGAGACCACGAAGTGGTTTGCTTTAGAAGTTCTGGTTTTGTTTACACAGACGACGTTCATTACGAACAGTTGATCGGATATTAAACAATTATTATCTGAAAACGGAAACTATGTAGTCCTGTTTATGGTAGTCATCCTAGCAGTTAGAGACCTAACCTAAATAAAAACAGTTGATGTGTTGTGATTTAGCTCTTTGAATTATGACACAACTGTCTTGCCGAACTAACGTGCTAAAGATACTCAGAGTACGGTTCTATTGCATTTACAGACACACTACTCTCATAAATATAAGCCAGGTTTTATCTCTTGAGTACATTCATGTAAGTGGTTACAGTAAAAATAAACGAAGTGTTATAATGTGATTGATTAGTCAAAACATATATGGTTGTTACAATGTAGAGAACGGTTTAAGGCAAATGTCACTGCGATGGATTTTATGCCACCACTATAGCTAATGAACTAATGCCAACCCAAAAGCAGAAAGTTGGCTACATTACTTATACTGGCACTTTATGTTTTCGTTTAAACTTGGTTCACGGGACAAGTCTCAGGCCGTGAGCCAGACACGTGAGAGCTGATAATACTACCGACTCTTCTAAGCTTAAGTAGATAGTGTAGGATTTGAACACAAGGCACTACCTGGAAATCAAATCATATGCTACTATCTAGATGACCAAACCCATAGAGATGGAGTAGGGTCCTCACATGAAGCCTAAAAGTCTGACACTAAACTAACGAAATAGCTTCAAAGTATGATCAGCTAACTGTTTAAATATTGGATGCGTTCAACAGGGTCTGGAACTTTCTTTATGGTATAGTACTGTATGCGTTTGATATAGACATTAACCAGTGGGTTACACAGCATTCAGACGATAAATCTAGGGAATTACCGAAGACAGCTAAATAACATAAAGTAAAAAAATTATAGGTGGGATTTCTGGGGAGGTCATTCGGTAATTACTCTCGAGTCAAGAACTATGTGTTAAAACACCAAACTCTAGAATCAACGATTTGAAGTTTCGAGGGTGAATTTCCCACGTTTTTGCGAGTACGGTCATCTGAAAATTTCAAGCAGTTCACAACTAATTTGAACATTAACTAATTACATGTGCAGACTATTCAGAAAGCAAAGCTAAAAAAAGCAATTTGAACTTTCACTTACCTCCAGAGGGATCCAAAATTTCATTTGTCATCGGAAATACTAGCCATATCTTTCAAAGTGTTAACTACAACAAAATAAGTACCTTAATAGGAATATATTCTCCACGTATGAAATTTATGAGCAGCCGCGCTAGATTAGGATTGAATGGACGACTGACTCTGATGCTAACAGCAGGAAGGCCAAGATGTGCAGCCCAACTAAGTTCCCTCATTAATGACTTGGAACTAGATTCACGAATACGAACGATATTTGAATCGACGTCTATATTTGCCGACACCTTACCAACGATAGATTTCGTGATACTTTTCCCTAAGGTATCTTGAGAGTCAAATTGCTTCTTACCATCTTTTTCATACACCAGGTCGGAACGAGGGATATGACTAGGGGGACAACCAGTAAGATTTTCTTCATGAATAAGTTTGGGATGAAATAAATCCACACAAAGAAACGAATACCTGGTAATAATATAGGCAAAATTTTATTACCCTGAAGACAGCGCAGAGGAATACTGTGAGGACAGGTCGTTGGTGAAAACCAGTTCAATACCCACTAGTGCTTCAGAAGCCATATGTGCAACACGTCCAAACCACGCGAAGGTCAAAACAACCACCCTGACCTCTTGAAGGTCAACTGAAGCTTACAGTGAAAATCGAAGGTAATGTATAACAACTGCTATTTTGAATAATTTAAAGAAAAATGATCCGATATCTCTATTAGACATATTTTTCGAGTTTCCTATGTATACAGTAAGGACTAGTGTAATAGAAAAGCATAGACAAAAATATCAAATACGCTGGGATAATACGTGAAAAGCAGAAGACAGACCCGGATTGAAACACTTTAAAATTACCTTCTCACTAGAAGAAGAAGTCAGAGTTATGCAAAACAGAAAATCTAGGCTATAACTTTTCAGCGACCACCAGGTTTTCAACTGACGACTTCTTTTGAATTCGACCCACTACACAACCCCCTCACTTCAAAAAAGCTGTCCTCAGCGACTTCCGTCTTCGGTTCTCCCCGCCGCCTAATCATCCCTGCAAGAGAAAGAGATACATGGTTATTATGACTATCAATAAAAGGCGGAGTGTTCCTTGGTGCCTGTTTCAAACGGTTGAAGTGCACTACCATTCTCTGAGCATTGTTGTTGTCTTCTTGGATTCCGTATGTATTGTCGGTTGCTCTGCGGTACACCACATATGGACCTCCCCACTGTGCTTGAGCTCCAGTTGTCAGTCCCTGGTTGATGCGGTCACACCTTATCACCTATTTCGAATGGTGTTCACCACTGCTTCTTACCATAGTAATGTTTCTGACGTTCTTGTGCTTTTTTGGTTTCTTTGGGTGCATAAATATGGTCGTTAGTTATGTTTCTTCCCGACCTTGTTACCATTTCTGATGCAGTCATTGGATCATCCCAGCAGGGCATAACCAATGTATCACTAGGCAGGAGTAACTCGCGACCAGTCTATAACAGGTGTCGTGTCTTCTCCGTCGACATTTTTTTATTTTTTTTTATTTACAGCTTGATTCCACACTGTTTTTTGGTACAAGTATGGAATTTTCAGCATGGATATCGGTAGCCCAAATTTTTCAGGCCAACCATAGATATCAGGTGTGCGCCGGCGTAGGCTCGAACCCCGGACCATGTGCATGGTCGGTGAGAGTCCTAACCACTGTGCCACCGACGTACACATGTGGATGCTTCCTCGGTAGGCTAGCAAGCACCTTGGTAACATGATGTGCCAGGCTGATTCAGCTTCTCTTTCTCTTACTAAAAATACTCATAGTAATGGTTTCAAAATCCAATTGGTGCGCTGCACTAACCCATTGCCTTCGGGATGGTATGCCGTGGTTCTTGACTTTTTCATTCCAAATAGATGACACAATTCTCTAAACAAGGGACTTTCGAAGTTGGTTCATTTATCAGGACGTAATCGCTCTTGTGCGCCCCAACGGGCAATCCAACAATCAAATATAGCTTTGGCTACCGCAGAAGCATCAGTTCGCTGAAGAGGTACAGTTTCATCCCATTTCGTAAACTAATCGACCATGACTAAGATGTATTTGTTGCCAGGGGTGGTTTCACGTAGCAGCCCTAAGATGTCCACGCCGATTACTTCGTTGGGATATCCAGCCTTTATATTAATAAGTGGCGCTCTAGGTTTCCTCTGTGGGTTCTTTACCTTGTCACATGTTGCACACCCCTCGACAAAGTCCCGGGCATCGCGCCGCTGGCGAGGACACCAATAACGTTGGGCGACTGCTTGCGGCATGTTATTAATTCCAGCGTGTTCCAAGTCATGATGCACCTTCTCCAGGATTCTTGCTACAAACGATTGAGGGACTAAGACTCTTCTCAAGTAACTGTAGCCAGGTTGAACACACAGAATAACATTCACAAGCACTGACTGGTCCCTCAAGGCCTACAAGCATCTCATCTCCTAGCCTTTCCTTTCACATCAGCTTCGACCGATTCACCAATCTGATTTGAAAAGGCGTGATATAGGAGCGCAGTCTCATCGTCTGTAGCCTGAGTATGTGCTCACTGTTCCCTACTTAGGCCTGCCAACGAAATAGCATGAGTATCAACGCTCTAGCCGGACAGGCAGTCTCCGTGCTCTCAGAAGGAACGTCTGGATAACGCATCAGCATTGATATACCGCTTGGCAGGACGGTGTACACGTTCAAAGTCGTATTCCTGGGGGTATTCCTGCCACCTTGAGATCTGTCCTTCAGGGTCCTTGAGGTTTTGCAACCACTGAAGAGTTCTGTAACTCGTTCACAGTACAAACGGCTCACCAAGTAAATAGGGTCGATGCCTGCGGATGAAGGTAACGACAGCCAGCATTTCTTCTGTGGTAATGCAGTAGTTCTTTTCTGCATGGCTCAACGTGCAGCTGCCATATTCGATAACATGCTCCTCGCCGTCCCCATCAACCTGGAACAATACCGTCCAATGGATATGCATCTAGCGTCCGTGTCCGAGATGAACTTACTGGCTGTTGTGGGGACATATCTGGGAATGCTAAAGTGGGCGCCAAAGCATGACGAATCTTTCAACTGCTGAACAGCGTGGTCACAACCTTCGTCCATACGAAGGAAACATTTTTTCCAGTCAGCCCTTTTAAAGGGCTAGGGATTTCTGAGTAGTTTCTCACGAAACGGTGCTAGTAAGAAGCTAAACCCTAGAAACTGGGTAGCTCATTCAAGGATTGGGGTATGGAGCGCAATCACTGGAAAAGTAGGGTGTTGGATAGCTGTCGTTCCCCCAAGGTCAGGTGGCGACCACGAGAACACCTCAGAAAAATCCAAAATTAAACGATGTACAGCCACTTTGTGCTCTCTAGGAAATTTCGCTAAAATGTTTTACAGCAAGACATTATCAACAGTAATCACACTCAACCGCAGAAAACGAGAAATATTCTCCGAAACATGTAGTAATGTAAAACACAATATGGTGATCATTTAGGATTCAGTATCGACTGAGGCCTCACAACTACTTGGTAGGTCATAGCCCATGACCAAAACCCATGACGATCCACTAATTACTAGACAGGGATGCCACATGTGATCGCGTTTACATTCCCACAATACTAGCAGCTTGCTAGTTGCTCTCATATCTTGTGTCAGTGAAAAATTATAAATGTCCCTACTCCATGCATATGTTGCTTTTCATATTCATGATGCCCGTAAACTGGCGTCCCTCATGTACATAAAGTGAGAACATATTATCATTATTATTAATACCAATACTTTTGGTGGGGCCCGGTGGTCATCCACTTTGGACCTAGCTTCCGGTTATTGGTAGGTAGACATCCGTCCTGAAGACCAACCCAAGATCGCTCTGATCGTGCCTGCTGGATTATATGAATTCAAATCTATGCTATTTGGCCACTCGAATACTCAGTTACGTTCCAAAAGCTCATGCAGACGATGCCTGCAGGTTTAGTCCCTAAACAGTGCCTCATCTGCCTGGTATCACCGTAATCGGGCAGTCGATTGAAAAACCCCATATCATGAGCCGCGTTCAACGGTCACACGAGGGGAACCTTAAAGTGAAAGCCTCTAAGTGTCATTTCCTGAAGAAGTCTGTCACATTCCTTGGTCACGAGATTACTCCACAAGGAGTTAGAATAAAAATTGACAGCAGACGTACACGGTTTTATGGAGCTTGCTTCATAGTTCCATTGTTTCATTCACAATTTCTTCAGTACAGCAGCACACCTCATGGGAAAACATAAAAGGGACGGAAATTCGCTTGGACTAACGGGCGCCAGGTGTCATTTAACACGCTTAAAACATGTTTAACTTCTCCCCCTGTTTTAGCGTTTCCACACAGATTGCCTAACAGCAGCCCCATTATCCTGGATACTGACGCCAGTACGCAGACGATAGGTGCTGTCCTCTCACGGGTGAGGCCTGAATGAAAGGTGGGAATAGTAGCATACGCTAGCCAGACGCTGGACAAGAGAGAGACACGGTATTCCATGACCCACCATAAGATATTAACCATCGTGCATATTCTCAGTTACTTTGGCCATTATTTATTGCAGAACAAACCTCGGGTACGGACGGAATTCAAAGCGTTGTGGTGGCTGTGGAATTTTCATGGTGTAGAAGGCCAAATTGCTCACTGGCAAGAACTTCTACAGGAGTTTGATTTCACTTGTGAATATTGTCCGGAATAGCAACATGCAAATGCCGATGCCCTTTCCTGCCTTGTTTTGTACCCACAGTAAGTGCATTGCTCTGTACATCATTAGATATTGAGTGGGTGTATCTGCAAGCGGCTGACGTGGACGTACAACCCGCCTACTTACGACAACAGCACGGAAACAGTGAACCGACGTAGGGGAATTAAGAGATCTGTCAGCTGCTACGCGGTGCATATTTGGGGTCTGCTTCGCCTATAAGATGGTGTTCTCTACTTAGTGGAACAGAATTCAAATCTACACCTCCTAGTTCCAAGCGTTAAAGTACGGGGGCTCATCAGCCAAGTACGTCACCAACTTGGTCATACTAATCGGCATAAAACGGAACACGCCATCCTTCGGCGCTTCTATTGGGCGTTACTTCATTGGGATGTGGCCGGGTTCCGCCAAAACTTTGACCTCTGTAGCCGGAATAAGTAGTCCACACAGACTCCCAGAGCACCTCTTATACCCCTGTTAACCGAAACATCGAATTGGCGCGTCAGCATTGATGTAATGCAGCCACTTCCAATCTCAAAAATAGGTAACCGATACATCTTGGTGACGGTTGACAATTTTACAAAATGGTGTGAGGAGGTGCCTCTGCGACAACAGGATGCGATCGGTTTGACCAGGGCATTTATTAGCAAATGGATTATTATTATTGCATTCCGATCAGGGTGCTGCTTTCGAGAGCTAACTTGTCCATCACATATACGTCCGTTGAAGTTCAGGTGCCACCTTACTCTTTGAACAAATTGACCATGTTACTTATGTTTGGAAGTTACGCAACCGTTTGGCAATCGCTCATGAACTGGCGTGCACCCTATAACAGTCATCCAGCTATCATCAGGAGAATATATACGATCGTCTTGTTCGTGATCCAGCCTACGCTTTCAGCGATTATGTTTGGCTTCACGGCCCCCCTGGACCAAGCTCAAAACTGTACTGCCCATGACAAGGGTCCTTCGAAATTATGTGGACATGCACTCCAACTGCCCACTTTCTGAAAGAACTTCAGCTGCCTGGTGCCGATGTTGTTCCTGCCCTCTCAAATCAATTAAACCTCATCTCACTCTTCCCTCCAATTATATTCCTTTCATCGACGTGCCAATACCTACTGCTTGTCAATAAGAAGTTCTAGGCGCAATGTATCAAGTTCCTCCATCTGCCACTGAGGACAGTGCTTCTAGAGGAGAGGAGACTGTTATGAAACCAAATCTTATATGACATATATGTATATATGTAATAAACACTAATCAATGTTTCACCTTCTTTCTTTGCGGGAAGATACTCGGAAATCAACTATCTGGACCAAGAGATACAACAACTGCATAAACATTAGAAAAGGCAATAAAGACTGTTAGAACGTAAGACTAGACGTTTTAAAATTGGTTCTTGTTGAATAAACGTTCTCTTAGCAGCCTGTGTTCTGATTTCATTTTGTGTGCCTGCTGCTCTGCTTGTAACATATCCATTTGTTTTGATCCATTGAAACTTTAGAGGTTGACGGATATCCTATTCAGCAACTTCTAATTAATTTATTCTCGCGTACCAAAGACAAAGCAAAAGCCAATATTTGATCGTCCAAACCAAGAGATATATTTTGGGACCAAAACAAGCCTTCGGACAAACGCTTAGCTAGCTAGTGATCGTGCACGTTACACGACGGGGTACCAAATGGCGGGGATGCTTGACCGGAAGCCTTCAGCTAAACAAGTCGACTTAAACAGTGGTGGTCAGCATCCAATGAGTGATTGCTGTGGTCAATAATTTTGGGGAATTATTTACCGCTACAGCTCACTCCCCCCTAGTGGGGTCGTGAGGACCCTAAGACAGAACCAGCCGGAAGTAAAAAAACTCGATGGTTCCCTTTCGGGTGAAAAAAATCTTCCGAGCGGCTTGGTGGTATGCCTACTGGTTTGTCTGCCTATGCTAATAGGGTGTTTGTACATAGCTTCCTTGTTGTTTTTCGTTGGATTCCGTGCTTCGTTTGTTTCCTGTCCAGTGCCCGTCGCACCTGGAAAAGAAAACAAGAACGCTAAGAACCATGTCGAGGAAAATGTACGAAATGAGCTTTTTGGTTAAAAAAAATTATGTGCATTTACTATACAGTAAAATAATGCTAAGTTCAGAACATCGAAAAAAAATACATCTAATTAATTTTTTTGTGTATGTTACATGAACTGTTGGAAAAAAATTTTTGTGTTCGGTGGTACTGTATATAAAAAAAATTGATACGTCAAAAAAAATAGTCAGTACCACAAACGAATGAGTTGCGTGAATCACACGAATTCGTTAAGTCAAATAAGTGTGCAGATATTCTGGGAACCTTACGGTGCGTCCAGAACGGGTTTTCTTGGGAGGCTCGATAGAAGGTTCGGTAGCTGTCGCTGTGCTAGTGACTTCATCGATGTCTAAACGATCTTCTGTTACTTGTGGATTTTGGGGTACGTTGAGCTCTATGCTAATAGGATTACCCTCCAAGTAAGCCGGTTTCAGACGGTCAATGCTGACGGTGTCCTCGCGGCCGTTTTTGTCCAAGACAAAGAATTTATCAGAACGTTTAATTACTTTATAAGGTCCGTCGTATGGGGGTTCCAGGGGTCTGCGCACAGAGTCGCGACGAACAAATACATGTGAAGAAGTTTTCAAACACGGATGAACGAAAACATCAATGGACTGTGGACGAAGGGGAGCAGGTTTAACTGAACGCATTGCGTTTGTAAGCCTGCTGACGTATGAAGCGTGATCTACCACTGGTGGGAAGCTCGAGGGAGAAACAAATTCACCAGGCAGTCGCAGTGTCGTGCCATATACTAGCTCGGCGCTAGTACAACCAGCATCGGTTTTCAAGGCGTTTCGTATCCCTAGGAGAACTAACGGAAGGGATTCAGTCCAATGGGTGGTGTTTGCAGCTGACAGACCAGCTTTCAGCTGTCTGTGTAGACGTTCTACCATACCATTAGCTTGAGGATGGTAGGCTGTTGTTCGAAATCGCATGCAACCTATGATTTTAGTCAGGGCGAAGAATAAGCCACTTTCGAATTGCCGCCCGCGATCAGTTGTTATGGAAGATGGGCATCCAAAGTTAGCGATCCATCTTTCTACGAAGACGCGTGCGACTGTTTCAGCAGATACATCCTTGATGGGTACTGCTTCCGGCCATCGTGTGAAGCGATCGATGCAAGTTAAAATATAAGTATATCCATGTGATTCAGGAAGGGGTCCAACCAAATCTATATGGACGTGTTCGAAACGAGCGTCAGGGAGAAGAAAGGTGCCAAGTGGGCTTTTGGTGTGTCTTATCACCTTGCACTTTTGACAAGCTAAGCACGTGTGTGCCCATTCCCTTACTTCTTTATTAATGCCAGGCCAACAAAACCGACTAGTTACGAGCTTGACAGTAGTTCGAATACCTGGGTGAGATAAGCCATGCAACGTATTGAAGACGTTACGGCGATAACTTTTAGGCACGATGGGGCGAGGAGTACTCGTGGAAATGTCGCATAGAATAGTATCTCTTCCCATACCTAAGGGTTTCTCAGCTAATTGTAGAGTTGTTTTCGACAACTCATGTTGAAGTTCGGCATCTTCTTTTTGAAGACGAGCCAGTTTTACAAGGTCTATGCCGTCGATTTGGGTGAGGGAACAAACGCGCGACAAGGCATCTGCCACAGTGTTGTTTACTCCGGATACATGGCGAATATCTGATGTAAACTGTGAGACGTAATCCAGTTGTCGTGATTCCCTGGGTGAATACTTATCTGAAGGTGAGTTCAGAGAGTACGTCAGAGGTTTGTGATCCGTAAAAATTATAAATTCACGACCCTCTACCGAATGTCTAAAATGTCGTATAGCACAGTACATAGCCAGAAGTTCTCTGCCGAATGTGCTGTACTTCGTTTCAGCTAATTGAAGGCGCCGGAGAAAAAGGCAAGTGGTTGCCACTCTTTGTCAACTAGCTGTTGTAGAACTGCGCCGATTGCAGTGTTTGATGCATCAACCGAGATACTTAACGGTGCCGTTGGATCCTGATACATCAGAAGTGTGGCATTCGCAATAGCTTTTTTAATCTGGGTAAAAGCATTTCGAGCAGACGCGTCAAGTTCTATGGACTTGTTATTCCCTCGAAGGAGGTCTGTCAATGGCTGAATCAAAGAGGCACAGTTGGGAATAAAGCGTCGATAATAACTTACTAAGCCGTTAAAAGTGCGGAGACTTTTCACCGTCTGTGGCTCTGGAAAGTTCAGTATAGCCTCGACCTTAGTAGCCAGTGGGCGAATGCCCTTGCAGTCAATAGTGTGACCCAGAAAGTCGAGTGAGTCAACACCGATTTGACACTTTTGAATATTAATGGTAACACCATGTTGGCGTAACCTGTCAAATGCCAAGTCCAAGTGCCTAAGGTGAGTTTCCTTGTCTGGACTGGCAATGAGGCAGTCGTCTAAGTATGCGTATACAAAGTCGAGACCGCGAAATACTTCGTCAATGAAGCGTTGGAATGTTTGGGCTGCATTCCGGAGACCGAATGGCATACGTAGAAATTCAAAAAGTCCGAAAGGCGTAATGATAGCCGTTTTCGGGATGTCTTCTGTTGCCATCGGGATTTGGTTATACGCTTTAACCAAGTCGATTTTGGAGAATATAGTCGCGCCGGATAAGGTTGCCGTCAAGTCGTGTATATGAGGCAACGGGTAGCAATCAGGGGTTGTTTTGGCATTCACTCGCCGGTAATCACCGGTGGGTCGCCAATCGTTGCTATCCTTTTTCGGAACCATATGAAGTGGGGATGCCCATGGGCTATTCGAAGGTCGAATGATGCCAAGGGTAAGCATATGGTCAAATTCATTCCTGGCGATTCTCAGTTTGTCAGGAGCTAATCGTCGTGCTTTAGATGTCACAGGTTGTCCTGTGGTAATGATGTGGTGCATAACATTGCTGGTTATGCACGGTAGGTCGTTCGACGGGCAATTAAGTTCCGGATACTTGTCAACAATAGGTTGAAAAGTTGGATCAAGGATTGCCTTTATCTTAACGGGTGACAAACTAGGGCCTATGTAGCTGATGCCTTTGATAGACAGACTAGTAGTATTGTCAATCAGTCGTTTTCGGCGGACGTCTACGAGTAAATCATGATGATTAAGTAGGTCCGTGCCAATGATGGGCATTGTAACGTCAGCGAGAAGGAAAATCCACCGAATAGGTTTGCGTAAACCTACGTTCAGATAGACGTATTTCCTACCAAAGGTTGCGATTGGTTTTCCATTTGCAGCCTGTAAGTTGAAGGTAGGTTCCTTCTGTCGATCTGCTGCTGTAGCAGGAAGGACGCTGACTTCGGCGCCTGTGTCGACTAAGTATCGAGTCTGGCTTATCACATCATGGATGTAAAGTAGGCGGCTAGTGCCACCGGCGACGGTTGCCGCTAACGCGTGCCGGCGGGATAGTTTCCCGCAGACTTTGAGACATTTCCGAAGTTACAAGGCTTACGGCAACACTTCGCTTCTTGGCCATAGGTGTTGTGGTACCAGCACCAGTCAGGGTTTTTCAGTGAACGTGGTTTGGACTTAGATCGACCACGTGAGTTCCTGCGTTGAGGAGATTTAGGACGACGGTCGGAGGAGTTAGAATGCATGTTCGACCTAAACATCTGCTGGATGGAGTTGCATAACTCTATCATTGCAGGATCCTTACTCGAAGTCTGCTTAGTCATCGAGCATATTTCGGGAACAGACCGTTTGGTAATCTCTAGAATCCTATCTGCAGTAATAGCTAAGTCCTCTATTACAGTACCCTGAAGTGTCACAAGTACGGTCTGTACAGACTGTGGCAACTTGGTTAAGAAGAGTTCTCTAAACAGTCCTTCGTCGAACTGACTTTGGCCGACGATTTCTTTCATTCTTGTCAGCATGCTCACGGCTGACTGATCTCCTAACTCGATGTTACGAAATAATTCATCTAGACGTTGTCGGTCCGTGAGAACGTTTCTCCTGAGGAGGGATGCTTTGAGCAACTCGTACGAGTTACTTACCTCGGGACTGAACATCTGTGATGTTACGTACTTGCTGAATTCCCGCGGTAGGGCGTGAATAACTGCAAGTAACTGTGAACGTTGATCGGTTATCCCATGCTCACAAAAATCTGCTTCAGCTAGCAGAAACCACGTTTCAGCATTATCTGGCCAGTATGGTACGAGCTGAATGGTTTTAGGAGTTGAGCGGATACGGATGACCTTGGGACTAAGATCACTCATGACGAAAATTATGTCGAATAATATATGGTACAAGAACAAATACAAAATGGAACGAACTCACCGGGGTTATCTGCGGATTTATCGTGGATGAAGTTCGCGGTTGGGCTCACCAGTTTAGAGGTTGACGGATATCCTATTCAGCAACTTCTAATTAATTTATTCTCGCGTACCAAAGACAAAGCAAAAGCCAATATTTGATCGTCCAAACCAAGAGATATATTTTGGGACCAAAACAAGCCTTCGGACAAACGCTTAGCTAGCTAGTGATCGTGCACGTTACACGACGGGGTACCAAATGGCGGGGATGCTTGACCGGAAGCCTTCAGCTAAACAAGTCGACTTAAACAGTGGTGGTCAGCATCCAATGAGTGATTGCTGTGGTCAATAATTTTGGGGAATTATTTACCGCTACAAAACTAAATGTATCACTCTATATCCTCTGCAGAGATTCAGTGGCACTTTTCTCAGATGAAAATTTGGAAATATTATACACTGACTTGATTTTGTTATTTCTTAAAGGAAATTGGAGCTAACTGGATTTGTATACCATTTTTTACAACATTTGGGACCAGTTTAAAACACTTTTAAAACTTTGCATCAAGATCCTTTAGGTGATTGGTTTGTAATTTCCAACAAAAATGCCTACCAGATCTGCATTTTACTCCATTTGCACAACTCTGAGTTCATGTGGTGGTCGGCTTCCGGGGAGGGGCAGAAAACAAAGTTTGCAGACAATAAATGGTGACTTATCATGTTTTGACTCACAACGAACTTTATTCCTGGGCTACCGAAATTTAGCCATTTGACAAGGCCCCATATTGTTGAGCCGCTGGAAGAATACTTGACTTATGGTTATTGAAAAATACAGTTCAGTTAAAGTGCAAAGATAATTTAGAGATTGACGGTATTGACGTTCACGGATTGTGCGGAGTATAATAACGCAAGATCTAATACCCACAACTTCTATAGTATTCGTTCTGCGTAGACCAAAGGCCAAGCAAAAGACCACAATTGATCGTCCAAATTACGAGATATATTTCGGGACCAAATCGGAAAGCAAGATGATTGCTTAGCTGGCTAGTGATCGTGCACAAATGTGACACGACGGAGTGCCAAATGGCATGGATGCTTGACCAGAAGCCTTCAGATAAACATGTCGAGTTAAACAGCGAGGGTCAGCATCCACTGTTCAGCGATGATTGCTGTAGTCAATAATTTTGGGGAATTATTTACCGCTACGATAATTTACAGAGATACACCATATTATTACTGTAAAATCTTTTCTCTATGTTGTTAAATTCATTTCGATCACAATTTCCTTCTTGTATCTTAAGCAGAGAAATCGCGAAAATATGATTGCGGCGTATTGAGGTTTACGTTTTTTTTGGTTTCACGATTTCATCATGAGCTGGCGTTGGCTAGCGAACCACTGGATAACCTGGGACTTCTGGACAGCTGTTTCATCTTAGCGCTTGGGACTCTTCAGTAGTACGCACACACGTGAAGCGATCGAAACCAGGGCCTTCTTGTCACAAGGCTAACGAGCTCGTAGACCATTGAGCCACTGGGACGCGATCCAGTGACTGGTCCATGAATTCTAACTTCTGCCGATTCGTGACATAGCGCGACCACTTCGCAATGTCTTCTTCCTCGATGAGTTACTGACTCACGTTCAACTTGCTGTTCCCTACCGACCACATTTCCCTACTAGAACTCCAGGTAACTGCTTTAATAGGACCAGTCGCCAGTGAGCATCAGATTAATTTTGAAGTATTGGTTTTGTAGAGATATTGTTTGATTGGTTGGAGGATTTCATCGTGAGCTGACATAAGTTAGAGAACTATTGGAAAACCTACCTGGGAGTACTGGATAGCTGTTTCTTCCTAGTTTGGGATTCATCTTCGGTGCGCACCCACTGATTGGGGTTCAAACGGTTTTATTTGACCTTCAACAAGTTTACTACAATTTTTGATTTGACACTAGTAACTAGTGTGATGCGTCTAGTCCTCTGATTGGTGTAGACTGAATTCTATCAATCAGGTTGTAATGTGACCACCATTCTAGCTAGCTCGCCATCACGGTGCACATTGATTTGATGATATTAGATGGTTGGAGGCAACCGGCAGGGAGCCTTGGACCTAGGTTTCGTGCTTGTTGACACTCATCAGCAAGGTGTATCTGCAACCTTGAAGGAACTCATGTCCCTTCTGAGATTTGAACCCGCGTCACCCAGGGAATACTGAAGTCAGAGACGTTACCACTGAGCTATTCGGGCTCGCGATTGACCTCCTGTAGGACTGTAGTGGATATTTTGATTTGACACTAGTATCTAGTGTGGTAACGTCTCTGACTTCAGTATTCCCTGGGTGACGCGGGTTCGAATCTCAGAAGGGACATGAGTTCCTTCAAGGTTGCAGGTACGCCTTGCTGACTAGTGAGTGCCAACTAACACGAAACCTAGGTCAGGCTGGGCTTCCTGCCGATTGCCTCCAACCATCTACTACCATCAAATCAAAGTTTACTACAATGTCACATTACTCTGCTTGATTGATAAATCTTGTCGGGCACTAAAGAATGGAAGGTTACGTTGATAAGTCGGTTAAGAAAAATATGAAGCTGTAGTAAATGAAGATTACTTCTTGATAGTCTCAATTTGTCATTTGACACTTAGACTGAAGACTTCCTATAATAGATTAAGAATTGTAAGATATTTATACTAATCACCCGGTGGGAGAATGTAGACGAAAAAAGTTGGTGAAAATGGGAAATATAGATGCAACGGTAGTTATTCTCAAAAAGTGTATAAAATGCAACATAAAATACCTCTTTTTCTTCAAATTTTCTAATTTCTTTCACACCGTCAGCCCCTTTTCCACTGTTTCCCATTTTCTGCAAAGATAAGTTGTCCATTTCTCTCAATTTCACCCACTTTATAAAATATGCTACCTACTTTTTCCATCGTCACCCATGTCATTTCCGGAAATACCCCCCCTCCACTTTACCCATTTTTTGAAAAGGATGACACCCGCGTTCTTATCCATTATTTTCATGTTCCCAAAAAGTTCTCTGACTAGGGACTTGTATAAACACTATACTATATTGTGATGTGGTTAAGGATTAAGGTTTGAAGTGTAGTCTTATCTTGTGTATACTTAATGTGGTAACAATACTAGGAAACTTATGATTTTATTTATCTGATATTTCTAAGTGTATTTTTATCTGCTCAGTATACTTCATATCCAAGTTTGGTGAAGCTTTTTGTGAACATGGTTAATGTGGCCTAGAAGGTGGGTAGCATTCCGTTCAAGTGTGGGTAAAAAGCGGTATTTCAACAAATAACATGAATGATGTAGGAAAAAGTGGGTAGTCTTGTCTACAAACTTGGATTAAACGGGAGAATATAGTAAAAGCGTGTATTTTTACGTTTAATTTTACCCACACTTTCCCCACTTATCATTTGATCAAAAATGTCCATTTTCTTTACTTTACTCATTTCCATTCTCCGATTAGATAGAATTAAATCCAAAAACAAGAATTTAATTATAAAGAAATACTGAACCGCAATATTGAACATTGAGTAAAATCACTGCAACCTTGTTTCTTTTGATGCTTAATATCAACTTTTGATAGAGGGAATTCGTGTATGGAATTGATATTGATTGGTAGACTGTGTGTATCTCAATATGCTCACTGACTAGGAATTATAACAGTTACCATATCAGTTTTTGTTACGCCTGAAAAGCACATTGGTCGCGAATAGAAAGGATATATAAAAATGATCTATGTGCAGTATTTGTGAGATCACTGTTGGACATATAAT
This sequence comes from Trichobilharzia regenti, assembly GCA_944472135.2. Taxonomy (NCBI): domain Eukaryota; kingdom Metazoa; phylum Platyhelminthes; class Trematoda; order Strigeidida; family Schistosomatidae; genus Trichobilharzia; species Trichobilharzia regenti. Next base: position 64,739,746 of record OX235263.1, read on the forward strand.
GGTCAGGTATATATTGGAGAAACCGTAAGACTTCTATTAACTACACCTAAGGTGGCCTAATGCGATTAGCGAAGGAAAGTATGAAGTTTACCTTGGTGTTGTCATTGAACTAGTAGAGATAAAGTTTTCAGTTTAACACACAGGATAGGCTGGAAGATTTTAATATCTTTATAAAATTTCTTTCTAATTGAAACTTAGTAAGTTGAGCTACCTGATGAAAATCAATGTTTGTTTATAATGAAGATATATGTTTGTATACTGGGTAATTGCACGTTTATTAAAACCAAAGAAATATAATCGACACAATTAAGTGTCGAATGATAAAAAACAAAAATGATAAAGACAGTTGTCATTGTGGATTCTTTTCCTAACTAACGTCTGTTGGTCCTCTGATACTGTTTCTTTTGTATTCAACTTTATACTACTTAATCACTAAAAGGTAGTATAAGCTATATTAGGAGGGGTAGAATTTACATGGCTGAAGTGGGGGAAATGGATAATTTCGATCGGATGATAAATGGGCAAAAAGTGGATAGAATGAAACATAAAATACTCCCTTTTCTCATTTTTTACCTCATTGTCAGCCACTTTTACCTATTTTCCCAACCTCTCCAAAGAACAAATTAATCACTTTCCCCATTTCACCCACGTTTTTAAGAGAACTAAACACTTTTCCTCACGCCAGCCTTGTTATTTCTAGGAATATCCTACTTTTTCCACTTCACCCACTTTTTAACGGAGTGTCAACCACGTTTTACACACTTTACCTATTTTCAAGAGGAAGATTCTACTAGTAGGTATTTTGTTTATAACATCTCTACCATGTGACAGAAATTGTGCTTTCACATAGACCTGTAATTCATTTACTGTGTAAACATTCAATTTTTTTCGATCAGACTTCATCTATCGTGCATATTTCTTTTCCTTTCAAATCCCTCTTCCTTGAACCTAATTTATCAATCCCTTTTACCCGGTCTTTGCATATCCTTCCTTTTGGTACCACTCTCCTATCTATCTTATGAATACATCATTGGAGATGCTTTTGACGGAAGTTAGCTCAAACTCCTCGTGACTGGCAGTTTGCGTTTTGTTATTCATTATTAGAAAGATTCTCTATCCTGGATTTGACGTGTTACTCAAGTGTCTGGTTTGCATAATTAAAAATCCTACTGATTATCTTCGTTCTGGATTTTTTTTAGGAAAGAGAGAGAATCTTTAAGCGAAAAATAAAAATGTTTACGCCTAAGGAAATCGTAATCTGAACAAAAATGAAAATGTTTTCTGAAATACATTTCTTTTAAAATCACAAATCACTACACACAATTTTCACATCAGATTTGAGCATTAATTAGTATGCATGACAAATACGCAAGAAGTGAAGTAAAAGGAGTCATCATAACATTTGGATTGATATACTAATTTTGCTGTCGTTTTACTGTGATGCTGAATTAAATATTATCGGTGGGGTTATATTGAAAGCCTTTCTGAAGAAAGTACAAGTTGAAAGAGCAGCAGAATTAACAGAATAGTCCAAACACAATATTAACCAAGCCATAAAATATAAGTGTGTATTGCATCCGCACAGCTTGGAAATACTGGTGGCTAGTTGTTGAATCAAGGGCTCACTTTTTGTTTCATTGTTGCCAGAATCTTAGCGAGTGATAGCGTATCTAATTATATTCAAATTCAGAGATTGTCGTTCCAATTTCGAAACTAAGCTACTTAACCATGGTAGCCTCCATTTGTATAACAGGTACCCATGGAAACTTATGTCTTTATATTGCTTGTTTTACTAGACCAAAATTAAGGCTCCCTGTATGAATGTAGGCTTTTATTTCGAACGATTGTGTTACGTCTTTGCTCTTGGTTTGCTGTTACTCAGTTGTAGGAAATCAGAAATGGAATCCAGGAAGTGAGTTTTGTCTTATTCGTAATCAAAAACATCATCATGGCGTCTGGTTTAGAAGACCGCAAACAGACGAAGACCATGTAGGGGTGAGCAATTCTCTAAAACTTTTGATATGAAGCTTTCATCATTCACCACTGGATGCTAACGTTCACTGTTTAAGTCGGCTAGTTATTCTGAGGGTACGCGGTTGAATATCCATGCTATTCGGTATGCTGTCGTCTTATGTTCAACTGTTCATGAATGCAGCCTAGTTAGCTAAACAGACATTATCGCTGTATATCTACCACCCCGAAATACATGCCATAATCTGGATGATCAGCGTGGTGTGTTAATTTGGTCTAAGTCGGACAAGTATGCTAGGAATTATAGGATACAAACAAGTATTTGCACATAACATATCTTGCGTACCCGTCCACAAAACTTGTCTTTTAAAACCGATCGATTTGTACGATTTAAATTTCCGTAAGATAAGTGAAGATAAGTGCTTTCTCTTGTTATATTATTGTGAAGAGAAATAATTCTGAACTAATCAAATATTTGATGTCTTCATGGCATTTTAAGAAATCAAAAAAACGATTCAATGAAGAGTCTCTTTTCAATGAATTCACCATCAATCCATACAATCTCATGCATGTGATTTTTTTTCTTTATAATAAAATATGGACTGTGACAAAAAATAATTGAAAATATTTATTACCCGATACGAATTTAAAACAAGCAATAAAGGTTAATAAAGCAGGATTTAATGAATTCATCAAATTTCGGTAGAACTCGTCAGCTGAATACTCTACATACACGGATATATATACTTTTGAAATTACATTGGGAGATATAAGACTGATAAGTAAACAAACTACATAGAATTAATCATGCAGAAAGACACGTGCGAATGTTTTCCAGGTCATGTTCAAATAGATAAGGGGAGAGAGAGTATGAGAGATCAAAATTAAGATAAATGGCATTACGCTTCAATTGCATCACTTAGATAAACAATTAGTCACTAGGGAATATAAGGAGAATTGCAAACAGACTAATATCAATAGTAATAGTTATAATAACAGTTTTAATAGTGTTGAAGTGAGTTAAGATAATCTTACTGATAAAGCATAGTTTTAGATGAATCAAGAATAATAATAATAATGGTAATAATAATAACAATAATAGTAAGAAGAAGAGGTAGAATAATAACAAGTAGAGAATAAAACGTATTACCATGGTAGATTAAGAGTTACGACCATCTCCTTTTGTATACAGAGAGCTGGTTTATAAATTCGAATTGCACAAGCCTCTGCAATTGCAAGCATCTTCTTGTTTCTTTGTTTGCTGACAATGGTAAATGACTTGACTGCGTCGATATCATGTCCGTAATCTACAAGATGTTTTGTTATTGAGGATTTTGGCACTTTGAACTCAGCTGTTTTCAACCATTTTGGCAAATGCTCCATCATGCGAGTAGACAATCGCCTTTCCGTACGACCTATGTATTTGCTGCCACAAACACACTCAAATTGATATATGCAGTTTGAAGTGTCGAGGATTGGCGACTGGTCTTTCCCAGATTGTTGAAGCACTCGCTTGGTGGTGTTAAGGATAACAAGTTTTGCAGCATAATAAGTTCTCTTGATGGCTTTGTCGAGTCTTCGTTTCACTACTTCTTGTACGTCATCTCCTTTGAACGGTAAATTGATATAAACAGGTTTCTTTGGAACTGTTTGAATTGTTTTGCGGGGGGTAGTTTCTTTGGAGTATTTATTAATGAACTTCTCAGGATATCCATTCTTAGATAAAATATCCTTCAGAGATTTTATTTCCTGTTCAATAGTACTGTCAGAACAAATTTTCCGTGCTCTATTGAACAGTGTTCTGACTAGGTTCTTTTTGTACTGGATTGGGACAAAGCTCTTGAAATGCATGTACTGTCCTGTCCATGAAGACTTTCTAAATATAGATCTTTCGATTGTGCCATCATTCATTTTGGCTAGAAAAACGTCTAGGAATTTCATAGTATCGTTTTCCTCGTGTTCTACTGTGAAATTGAGATTTGGATGGCATGAATTGAATTTTATCAACATGTCTTCCGCTTTTGATCTGCTTTCACAGACAATAAAAATGTCATCAACATATCTTAGGTATACATTTGTTTCTTGTATGTGCTGCTGCAAAGCACCGGTTTCTAGGCGTGACAAGAATAAGTCGGCGAAAAGTGGTCCCAAAGGGCTTCCCATTGCGACACCATCAACTTGACGGAACAGACGCCCGTTGAATTGGAATTGGACATTTTTAGTACATAAAAGTAGTAATTTCCTCAATTCCGATGTTGGAATGGGTATGTCTTCAGCTTCTTTACATATGAAGTCGATAGTCTCAACAACTGGCACATTTGTGAAAAGGGAGGTAACATCGAAAGAGACCAAATGCTTATCGGATACATTGAAATCTTTAATTTGATTGACAAATTGAAATGAATCAGAGACTATATGTGTTCCGAAACGTTTCAACAATGGCTGCAACAGTTCACATAACCACTGTGCTAGTCTGTGGTACGGCGAGTTTATCATAGAGAGTATGGGTCTTAACGGCGCTCCTGGTTTGTGTATTTTTACGCGTCCGTATAGTTTTGGGATTTGTGACCCAATCGGTTTGATATTTCTATATGTGTTTTCGTCTATGTATTTATTTTTGAAGAGTTGTCGTAGATGCTGCACAATTTTCCTTTCGGTTGATAACGTTTGGTCTTTTGCATGGTTATCCAATTTGAATTTAGATTCATCGGCGAGAATTTGATGCATTTTTTCGAGATAATCTATCTTGTTCATTAGCACTACACTTTGTCCTTTATCAGCTTGTAGGATAACAAGATTTTTGTCTTTTCGAAGCTTGTTTAAAGATCGCCAGTGTTCTTTGGTGATATGCGACTTTTGATTGGTCGGCATGACTCGAAATTGATGAGCGATATCAACCATCTTTGCTTTCAACCAGCTTTCGCTGTCACTGGACGTGGCATGTAGCCCCATAAGTTGATCATAAAGATTTTCGAATTGGCATTCGATATCGATTTGCTTTATCTTCTTCATGGGAACACAGAATTTGAATCCCAATGACAGAATTTCTGCTTGTTCTTTTGATAGGGAAACATCAGATAAATTATGAACATAATTAGATATATCCACTGGGAAAATTTCATTTGGCGGTTCCGGATAAAGTGACTTCTTCAGTTTCTTTACTTCTGATTCTTTTGTCTTTTTTGATGTGGCATGCAGATATTTAGTGAATTTAATATAACATACGAAGTTTAAGTCATTTTGTACATTGATCAGTTTGCTTGACAATAGGCATAAATTACTGATTTCATCTGTTTCAGAAGACAAATGTGATTCAGCAAGACGGTAAAGATTCGCTCGTGTAGGTCTCAGATGATCTTTACGCAAGGATTTGTAAAATGTTCGAGGATAAATATTATTCTGGATACATTCTTTCAAAAAATCTCGTCGTGCAGAGTGTTTAGCAATCCTGCACTTCAATTTCACTAGATCATTTAGTGCATTGATAGTGCTTTTTGGGAGACGCTTCTTCAAGAATTGAAAACATTTATTTCCCGATACGAATTTAAAACAAGCAATAAAGGTTAATAAAGCAGGATTTAATGAATTCATCAAATTTCGGTAGAACTCGTCAGCTGAATACTCTACATACACGGATATATATACTTTTGAAATTACATTGGGAGATATAAGACTGATAAGTAAACAAACTACATAGAATTAATCATGCAGAAAGACACGTGCGAATGTTTTCCAGGTCATGTTCAAATAGATAAGGGGAGAGAGAGTATGAGAGATCAAAATTAAGATAAATGGCATTACGCTTCAATTGCATCACTTAGATAAACAATTAGTCACTAGGGAATATAAGGAGAATTGCAAACAGACTAATATCAATAGTAATAGTTATAATAACAGTTTTAATAGTGTTGAAGTGAGTTAAGATAATCTTACTGATAAAGCATAGTTTTAGATGAATCAAGAATAATAATAATGGTAATAATAATAACAATAATAGTAAGAAGAAGAGGTAGAATAATAACAAGTAGGGAATAAAACGTATTACCATGGTAGATTAAGAGTTACGACCATCTCCTTTTGTATACAGAGAGCTGGTTTATAAATTCGAATTGCACAAGCCTCTGCAATTGCAAGCATCTTCTTGTTTCTTTGTTTGCTGACAATGGTAAATGACTTGACTGCGTCGATATCATGTCCGTAATCTACAAGATGTTTTGTTATTGAGGATTTTGGCACTTTGAACTCAGCTGTTTTCAACCATTTTGGCAAATGCTCCATCATGCGAGTAGACAATCGCCTTTCCGTACGACCTATGTATTTGCTGTCACAAACACACTCAAATTGATATATGCAGTTTGAAGTGTCGAGGATTGGCGACTGGTCTTTCTCAGATTGTTGAAGCACTCGCTTGGTGGTGTTAAGGATAACAAGTTTTGCAGCATAATAAGTTCTCTTGATGGCTTTGTCGAGTCTTCGTTTCACTACATCTTGTACGTCATCTCCTTTGAACGGTAAATTGATATAAACAGGTTTCTTTGGAACTGTTTGAATTGTTTTGCGGGGGGTAGTTTCTTTGGAGTATTTATTAATGAACTTCTCAGGATATCCATTCTTAGATAAAATATCCTTCAGAGATTTTATTTCCTGTTCAATAGTACTGTCAGAACAAATTTTCCGTGCTCTATTGAACAGTGTTCTGACTAGGTTCTTTTTGTACTGGATTGGGACAAAGCTCTTGAAATGCATGTACTGTCCTGTCCATGAAGACTTTCTAAATATAGATCTTTCGATTGTGCCATCATTCATTTTGGCTAGAAAAACGTCTAGGAATTTCATAGTATCGTTTTCCTCGTGTTCTACTGTGAAATTGAGATTTGGATGGCATGAATTGAATTTTATCAACATGTCTTCCGCTTTTGATCTGCTTTCACAGACAATGAAAGTGTCATCAACATATATTAGGTATACATTTGTTTCTTGTATGTGCTGCTGCAAAGCACCGGTTTCTAGGCGTGACAAGAATAAGTCGGCGAAAAGTGGTCCCAAAGGGCTTCCCATTGCGACACCATCAACTTGACGGAACAGACGCCCGTTGAATTAGAATTGGACATTTTTAGTACATAAAAGTAGTAATTTCCTCAATTCCGATGTTGGAATGGGTATGTCTTCAGCTTCTTTACATATGAAGTCGATAGTCTCAACAACTGGCACATTTGTGAAAAGGGAGGTAACATCGAAAGAGACCAAATGCTTATCGGATACATTGAAATCTTTAATTTGATTGACAAATTGAAATGAATCAGAGACTATATGTGTTCCGAAACGTTTCAACAATGGCTGCAACAGTTCACATAACCACTGTGCTAGTCTGTGGTACGGCGAGTTTATCATAGAGAGTATGGGTCTTAACGGCGCTCCTGGTTTGTGTATTTTTACGCGTCCGTATAGTTTTGGGATTTGTGACCCAATCGGTTTGATATTTCTATATGTGTTTTCGTCTATGTATTTATTTTTGAAGAGTTGTCGTAGATGCTGCACAATTTTCCTTTCGGTTGATAACGTTTGGTCTTTTGCATGGTTATCCAATTTGAATTTAGATTCATCGGCGAGAATTTGATGCATTTTTTCGAGATAATCTATCTTGTTCATTAGCACTACACTTTGTCCTTTATCAGCTTGTAGGATAACAAGATTTTTGTCTTTTCGAAGCTTGTTTAAGGATCGCCAGTGTTCTTTGGTGATATGCGACTTTTGATTGGTCGGCATGACTCGAAATTGATGAGCGATATCAACCATCTTTGCTTTCAACCAGCTTTCGCTGTCACTGGACGTGGCATGTAGCCCCATAAGTTGATCATAAAGATTTTCGAATTGGCATTCGATATCGATTTGCTTTATCTTCTTCATGGGAACACAGAATTTGAATCCCAATGACAGAATTTCTGCTTGTTCTTTTGATAGGGAAACATCAGATAAATTATGAACATAATTAGATATATCCACTGGGAAAATTTCATTTGGCGGTTCCGGATAAAGTGACTTCTTCAGTTTCTTTACGTCTGATTCTTTTGTCTTTTTTGATGTGGCATGCAGATATTTAGTGAATTTAATATAACATACGAAGTTTAAGTCATTTTGTACATTGATCAGTTTGCTTGACAATAGGCATAAATTACTGATTTCATCTGTTTCAGAAGACAAATGTGATTCAGCAAGACGGTAAAGATTCGCTCGTGTAGGTCTCAGATGATCTTTACGCAAGGATTTGTAAAATGTTCGAGGATAAATATTATTCTGGATACATTCTTTCAAAAAATCTCGTCGTGCAGAGTGTTTAGCAATCCTGCACTTCAATTTCACTAGATCATTTAGTGCATTGATAGTGCTTTTTGGGAGACGCTTCTTCAAGAATTGAAAACATTTATTTCCCGATACGAATTTAAAACAAGCAATATAGGTTAATAAAGCAGGATTTAATGAATTCATCAAATTTCGGTAGAACTCGTCAGCTGAATACTCTACATACACGGATATATATACTTTTGAAATTACATTGGGAGATATAAGACTGATAAGTAAACAAACTACATAGAATTAATCATGCAGAAAGACACGTGCGAATGTTTTCCAGGTCATGTTCAAATAGATAAGGGGAGAGAGAGTATGAGAGATCAAAATTAAGATAAATGGCATTACGCTTCAATTGCATCACTTAGATAAACAATTAGTCACTAGGGAATATAAGGAGAATTGCAAACAGACTAATATCAATAGTAATAGTTATAATAACAGTTTTAATAGTGTTGAAGTGAGTTAAGATAATCTTACTGATAAAGCATAGTTTTAGATGAATCAAGAATAATAATAATAATGGTAATAATAATAACAATAATAGTAAGAAGAAGAGGTAGAATAATAACAAGTAGGGAATAAAACGTATTACCATGGTAGATTAAGAGTTACGACCATCTCCTTTTGTATACAGAGAGCTGGTTTATAAATTCGAATTGAACAAGCCTCTGCAATTGCAAGCATCTTCTTGTTTCTTTGTTTGCTGACAATGGTAAATGACTTGACTGCGTCGATATCATGTCCGTAATCTACAAGATGTTTTGTTATTGAGGATTTTGGCACTTTGAACTCAGCTGTTTTCAACCATTTTGGCAAATGCTCCATCATGCGAGTAGACAATCGCCTTTCCGTACGACCTATGTATTTGCTGTCACAAACACACTCAAATTGATATATGCAGTTTGAAGTGTCGAGGATTGGCGACTGGTCTTTCTCAGATTGTTGAAGCACTCGCTTGGTGGTGTTAAGGATAACAAGTTTTGCAGCATAATAAGTTCTCTTGATGGCTTTGTCGAGTCTTCGTTTCACTACATCTTGTACGTCATCTCCTTTGAACGGTAAATTGATATAAACAGGTTTCTTTGGAACTGTTTGAATTGTTTTGCGGGGGGTAGTTTCTTTGGAGTATTTATTAATGAACTTCTCAGGATATCCATTCTTAGATAAAATATCCTTCAGAGATTTTATTTCCTGTTCAATAGTACTGTCAGAACAAATTTTCCGTGCTCTATTGAACAGTGTTCTGACTAGGTTCTTCTTGTACTGGATTGGGACAAAGCTCTTGAAATGCATGTACTGTCCTGTCCATGAAGACTTTCTAAATATAGATCTTTCGATTGTGCCATCATTCATTTTGGCTAGAAAAACGTCTAGGAATTTCATAGTATCGTTTTCCTCGTGTTCTACTGTGAAATTGAGATTTGGATGGCATGAATTGAATTTTATCAACATGTCTTCCGCTTTTGATCTGCTTTCACAGACAATGAAAGTGTCATCAACATATATTAGGTATACATTTGTTTCTTGTATGTGCTGCTGCAAAGCACCGGTTTCTTGGCGTGTCTAGTCGCATGATGGATCGTTTGCCAAAATGGTTGAAAACAGCTGAGTTCAAAGTGCCAAAATCCTCAATAACAAAACATCTTGTAGATTACGGACATGATATCGACGCAGTCAAGTCATTTACCATTGTCAGCAAACAAAGAAACAAGAAGATGCTTGCAATTGCAGAGGCTTGTTCAATTCGAATTTATAAATCAGCTCTCTGTATACAAAAGGAGATGGTCGTAACTCTTAATCTACCATGGTAATACGTTTTATTCCCTACTTGTTATTATTCTACCTCTTCTTCTTACTATTATTGTTATTATTATTACCATTATTATTATTATTTTCTTGATTCATCTAAAACTATGCTTTATCAGTAAGATTATCTTAACTCACTTCAACACTATTAAAACTGTTATTATAACTATTACTATTGATATTAGTCTGTTTGCAATTCTCCTTATATTCCCTAGTGACTAATTGTTTATCTAAGTGATGCAATTGAAGCGTAATGCCATTTATCTTAATTTTGATCTCTCATACTCTCTCTCCCCTTATCTATTTGAACATGACCTGGAAAACATTCGCACGTGTCTTTCTGCATGATTAATTCTATGTAGTTTGTTTACTTATCAGTCTTATATCTCCCAATGTAATTTCAAAAGTATATATATCCGTGTATGTAGAGTATTCAGCTGACGAGTTCTACCGAAATTTGATGAATTCATTAAATCCTGCTTTATTAACCTATATTGCTTGTTTTAAATTCGTATCGGGAAATAAATGTTTTCAATTCTTGAAGAAGCGTCTCCCAAAAAGCACTATCAATGCACTAAATGATCTAGTGAAATTGAAGTGCAGGATTGCTAAACACTCTGCACGACGAGATTTTTTGAAAGAATGTATCCAGAATAATATTTATCCTCGAACATTTTACAAATCCTTGCGTAAAGATCATCTGAGACCTACACGAGCGAATCTTTACCGTCTTGCTGAATCACATTTGTCTTCTGAAACAGATGAAATCAGTAATTTATGCCTATTGTCAAGCAAACTGATCAATGTACAAAATGACTTAAACTTCGTATGTTATATTAAATTCACTAAATATCTGCATGCCACATCAAAAAAGACAAAAGAATCAGAAGTAAAGAAACTGAAGAAGTCACTTTATCCGGAACCGCCAAATGAAATTTTCCCAGTGGATATATCTAATTATGTTCATAATTTATCTGATGTTTCCCTATCAAAAGAACAAGCAGAAATTCTGTCATTGGGATTCAAATTCTGTGTTCCCATGAAGAAGATAAAGCAAATCGATATCGAATGCCAATTCGAAAATCTTTATGATCAACTTATGGGGCTACATGCCACGTCCAGTGACAGCGAAAGCTGGTTGAAAGCAAAGATGGTTGATATCGCTCATCAATTTCGAGTCATGCCGACCAATCAAAAGTCGCATATCACCAAAGAACACTGGCGATCTTTAAACAAGCTTCGAAAAGACAAAAATCTTGTTATCCTACAAGCTGATAAAGGACAAAGTGTAGTGCTAATGAACAAGATAGATTATCTCGAAAAAATGCATCAAATTCTCGCCGATGAATCTAAATTCAAATTGGATAACCATGCAAAAGACCAAACGTTATCAACCGAAAGGAAAATTGTGCAGCATCTACGACAACTCTTCAAAAATAAATACATAGACGAAAACACATATAGAAATATCAAACCGATTGGGTCACAAATCCCAAAACTATACGGACGCGTAAAAATACACAAACCAGGAGCGCCGTTAAGACCCATACTCTCTATGATAAACTCGCCGTACCACAGACTAGCACAGTGGTTATGTGAACTGTTGCAGCCATTGTTGAAACGTTTCGGAACACATATAGTCTCTGATTCATTTCAATTTGTCAATCAAATTAAAGATTTCAATGTATCCGATAAGCATTTGGTCTCTTTCGATGTTACCTCCCTTTTCACAAATGTGCCAGTTGTTGAGACTATCGACTTCATATGTAAAGAAGCTGAAGACATACCCATTCCAACATCGGAATTGAGGAAATTACTACTTTTATGTACTAAAAATGTCCAATTCCAATTCAACGGGCGTCTGTTCCGTCAAGTTGATGGTGTCGCAATGGGAAGCCCTTTGGGACCACTTTTCGCCGACTTATTCTTGTCACGCCTAGAAACCGGTGCTTTGCAGCAGCACATACAAGAAACAAATGTATA